>OX246738.1:91847811-92045311 GCA_945910005.1 Isoperla grammatica
GAAAGGGCATACGTAACATAAAGATCCGCCTGAAGGCTTTCGCTGCGACTGAGTATAAGCCACTGGCGTCATTTTAGCGGAATAAGAACAAATTGTACATTCTAGCCTAACATGTGCGTGTCATGCATACAATCATGTTAAATTACGCCTTAGAGCAGTTGACTGTATTCGTTTTCCTCACATCGCTCAGGCAGTTTACTTGTTTCTTGTAGACTAATAAGCAGACAAAAGTGGCAGTGCAATAAGCGACACATTTTGCTTTCTGTGAGCCCACACAGATAACTAACTAACTAACTTAACACTAATGGCGTTTTCCACTGGCCGCACTGGTGCGCACTCAGTGCGAGTCGCATGTTCCACTGGTAACGATAAATTGCACTCGTGCGGGTTTCGCGTATTCCACTGGCGCTCTTGCACTGACGCAGTGCACTCGAGTGCGCACTGAGCCGCACTGGCTTCGGGGGTCAGTGCGGTATTTTCAGTGCAAATATGGCGGCCATAGACGCGGGAAAATTGTACGTGGAAATGGAATTGCCAAGTATTTTCGTCAGATAGTGAAGCTAAAATCGAACAAACATCTAAACCAAACATAAAAACATAACTGAATGATGTTGTTTACCACTATTCTGATATAGACGCAGTACGGCGTTATTAAGTTTGAGGTTATGTTCATCCTTTGCCTACGCTATTTCATGGAACTTAATTTCTAGTACTGCTTATGTAGCCTAGTTAACGACTGCACTTTCTAGCTACAGTTACTTGAGTGAAGTTCTTTTGTTATCCTCTAAAATGCCTTTCATATCGTTTAAACATCTTGATTTTTATCACTTGTACCGCCAATTTGTTGCACTGAAAAAATAAATATGTTCCACTGGGAGTTGCACTGAGGGCAACACTGGTGCCGTGCATCACGTGACTGTGACGTTTCAGGGCGCACTCAGTGCGGCCCAGTGGAAAACGCCATAAATAATCAATCAATGAATCGGCTACTCTTCTTGCGGTTTACAATGTTACAGACATTTTAGTTAACTTTATCTGGGGATATACGTGAAACCAAAGATTGTAATCTTTGGTGAAACAAATCTAGCAACAAACACAAGTGAACCTATAGTGTCTATCTAGCACTCAAAATAGACTAGATGTATTCTGGGTTAGCTGTCAATTTTCATTGTTGTTTACTTGTTATTTTCCATCAATGGCGCTGAAAGGAGTTGCTTACCAGCGCTATCTATGTTAGTTTTGAGTTTTTGAGTCCTCTATAGATTCACAAGAGATCAAAACGAATGTACGTAACGTGGGCAGACTTGTGTGCTTTGTTGATCCCGTGAGTAGTGACGTAACTAGGAGTTATTTCTGGCTGGGTCGGGAAGGGGGGGGGGGGGTAATTGAGAAAGTGAGCTGTGGTAACCGTACGGGGTCAGGCGAAGACACTTTATCGACGGAGGCGGTTTTTTCGATTATTACGCCCCATAGTTACGCTACCGCTCGAGAGCTATGCCGGCGGAAGCCTATGCATCTGGTGGGGCCACCATAGCCAGACAGGTCAAGGTCGAGAAAACAGGCGACAGCAGTCCGCATCCTCTCTTTTCCTTTTTCTCCTCTTTACGTCCTACTTGTTCTTTCCTCGCCAAACACCCCCAGACGTCAAATTATGACATAGTTGTTAAGTACGTCGCTAAATAACAAATAATCAATCCACATGGTACAGGCCCCACCGCTCCACTGTGTGTCTAGAGGTTTAGTTCCATGTTTGTGTTCTAGGTGATGAATATGGCTTACAAGACGGTCAGCACACTTACTAACACGATAAAGTGAGGCAACGAGGCTTCAGCACTGATGTCGCCGTTCTTCAGATTGAGCAATGCACAGAAAAATACAATATATCCATCACCGCGAGCAATAAGGCTTTGCACGTTTTGAAATGATTTAAAAGCGTGCACGTACACGAAAATCTGTGCGCGTGGCGGCCACGTTAGTGACCAAACTTTGTTGTTGCAATGGAGAAACCATTGAAGCCTGTTGTATAGTAGAACACAGAAACCCTCAGTTCTTTTAAATTCAGCCTGTCTTTGAAATAACATTGGTATGACGTGTGGTAATTTGTGATACTGTATTACATGTGCTTACTTTTTAAAGTAAAAACTGAGGTTTCTTAGTAAATTTGAATAATATTCGCCAATTATCTAGGATAGGCTATAACAATCGTAGCGCAACCATGGCCGCTGTAGCGTCACGTGGGAACTATGAGTTACATAATTACTGCTGAATCAACACCTCCAGACAATTTAGTAGTATTGAAATTGTCAAATTTGATCCAATACAATCACTTTTAAAACCTATTTTTAGGGTGTATGCACATGCCGGTGTATGCACCCCGCATTATAGCAAAATGTTGGCAATGAACTTTATTTAAACCTTAATTTCTCTAGCTATTATAGCTATTTGTGTGAGGCCCTATATGCGAAACAAACGTGATCTACCACCAAACCAGATTCCCCTTATGACGACCTTGGCGATGTGAGATGGCTCTGATTCGGCCGACGCTATATGACCTAGTTGTTTAGTGTGACTTTAAAAAAACAAACACAACTACTAACTATCTGCCTAACTTACTAACAAACTAACTGACTAACGGACTGCCTTAACAACTAACTAACCTATAACCAACTATCTAACTATCTTACTAACAAATTAACTGACTGACTGACTGACTAAACAAGTAACTTACTAATTACTAACTATCTAACTATCTTACTAACTAACTAACTCACTAACTAACTAACCAACTAACTAACTTACTAAGAAGTTAACTAACTAACTACTCAACTAGCTAACTAACTAACCAGCACAACAACCAACTTCCTCTCAAAATGTAAACTATTCAACATTTCCATTTCACACTCATTCATCGAACTCAGGCAGATTGCAGACTAAACCTACCCGACCAAACTTGGGACGACGCAAATCGCGCGACTAGGATCGTGCAGTTATAAATACATGTGGCTGTTCACAATGACCCGATCCGACGCAACTCCAGTCGTTAGAAAACACCGTCGTTTCACGACAGTCGTGGCACGACGCTGTATACACCGTCTTTGTCGGGTCAAGTGCCCCCCCAACCCCAACATACAACCCGCACGCACTATTATGACTGCGACTGCGAGCCGATCTCTGTCGTTTTGGTGTGCACACCTTCATGACCAGAGTCGTGTAAATGCTATCAAGCTACCACACACCAGACCCGACCGCAGTCGCGTCGGTTTAGTGTGCACACCCTCATGACCAGAGTCGTGGAAATGCAATGGAGCTACCACACACCAGACCCGACCGCAGTCGCGTCGGTTTAGTGTGCACACCCTCATGACCAGAGTCGTGGAAATGCAATGGAGCTACCACACACCAGACCCGACCGCAGTCGCATCGGTTTAGTGTGCACACCCTCATGACCAGAGTCGTGGAAATGCAATGGAGCTACCACACACTAGCCCCGACCGCAGTCGCGTCGGTTTGGTGTGCACACCCTCATGACCAGAGTCGTGGAAATGCAATGGAGCTACCACACACTAGACCCGACCGCAGTCGCGTCGGTTTGGTGTGCACCCCCTCATGACCAGAGTCGTGGAAATGCAATGGAGCTACCACACACCAGACCCGACCGCAGTCGCATCGGTTTAGTGTGCACACCCTCATGACCAGAGTCGTGGAAATGCAATGGAGCTACCACACACTAGACCCGACCGCAGTCGCGTCGGTTTGGTGTGCACACCCTCATGACCAGAGTCGTGGAAATGCAATGGAGCTACCACACACCAGACCCGACCGCAGTCGCGTCGGTTTGGTGTGCACACCCTCATGACCAGAGTCGTGGAAATGCAATGGAGCTACCACACACTAGACCCGACCGCAGTCGCGTTGGTTTGGTGTGCACACCCTCATGACCAGAGTCGTGGAAATGCAATGGAGCTACCACACACTAGACCCGACCGCAGTCGCGTTGGTTTGGTGTGCACACCCTCATGACCAGAGTCGTGGAAATGCAATGGAGCTACCACACACCAGACCCAACCGCAGTCGCATCGGTTTAGTGTGCACACCCTCATGACCAGAGTCGTGGAAATGCAATGGAGCTACCACACACCAGACCCGACCGCAGTCGCGTCGGTTTGGTGTGCAAACCCTCATGACCAGAGTCGTGGAAATGCTATGGAGCTACCACACACCAGACCCGACCGCAGTTGCGTCGGGTTGGTGTGCACACCCTCATGACCAGAGTCGTGGAAATGCAATGGAGCTACCACACACTAGACCCGACCGCCGTCGCGTCGGTTTAGTGTGCACACCCTCATGACCAGAGTCGTGGAAATGCAATGGAGCTACCACACACCAGACCCGACCGCAGTCGCGTCGGTTTGGTGTGCACACCCTCATGACCAGAGTCGTGGAAATGCAATGGAGCTACCACACACTAGACCCGACCGCAGTTGCGTCGGTTTGGTGTGCACACCCTCATGACCAGAGTCGTGGAAATGCTATGGAGCTACCACACACTAGACCCGACCGCAGTCGCGTCGGTTTGGTGTGCACACCCTCATGACCAGAGTCGTGGAAATGCAATGGAGCTACCACACACTAGACCCGACCGCAGTCGCGTTGGTTTGGTGTGCACACCCTCATGACCAGAGTCGTGTAAATGCAATGGAGCTACCACACACTAGACCCGACCGCAGTCGCGTTGGTTTGGTGTGCACACCCTCATGACCAGAGTCGTGGAAATGCAATGGAGCTACCATACACTAGACCCGACCGCAATCGCGTCGGTTCGTGTGCTCACCCTCATGACCAGAGTCGTGGAAATGCAATGGAGCTACCACACACCAGACCCGACCGCAGTCGCGTCGGTTTGGTGTGCACACCCTCATGACCAGAGTCGTGGAAATGCAATGGAGCTACCACACACTAGACCCGACCGCAGTCGCGTTGGTTTAGTGTGCACACCCTCATGACCAGAGTCGTGGAAATGCAATGGAGCTACCACACACTAGACCCGACCGCAGTCGCGTCGGTTTGGTATGCAACCAGCCTTATATCGCCAGATACACCGTCAAATGTCGAGTTAAGTACAGGATTATAGATTCGTTGCTATGAAATTGTTTTAATACATGCTATTTTCGGAATTAAAGCAAACTCCATAGCAACCGTAAACAAACGTAAACACTGGTTTAATTTTTACATATAGTTATATTTTAATGTGTAACTAAGTTATTTGTGTTGTAAATGTGTAACCTTTTAACATTATGTAGTTTATCTATTTAATTTTATATCTTTATGCATGAATGAGCGTTTTGTGGGCTATTGTAATGCTTGATGTTAAATGTAGTGTATACGTGTGTTAAATGTTAAATAATTTAGTTATTTTGGTCTGCATCTACTTTTGACGACATCCATATTTGTACTTTGTATGATTTATTCGGAATAATAAATACTTACTTCCTGACTTACTCACTTATATCTACTAACTTTTTACGTACTTTCTTACTTACTTACTTACTTACTTACTAACTCACTTACTTACTTACTTACTTACTTACTTGCTAACTTACTTACTTACTTACTTACTTACAAATTCCATGCTGAACTCACCAGTGCAGCATTCTCTTGTTCTAAGTGTTAAAAATTTAAATTATCAATCTTTATGTCGTTAAATTTCTTCTTTTAGACTAAAGCAATCCTGAGCACTTTATAAACCAGGGACACGATACACAAGTGTTTCGAATTATTATTCTGGTCCTTAAAGCTGTAAAACTAGCCAAGCCTAACATTGGAGCCCTTGTGAATCCAGGCCCAAGCCACGTGAAGAGGTTTGATTTCTTTTGAGAGAACAAAGACACAAAACATTCCAGATTGATGTTTTAAAAATTAGTTCCCAGATATGACTTTGGATTCATAAGGCGTCCAAAACTAGGCTGGTCTTACAGCAGATCAGCAAAAGTTCATAGTCGTTCCCTACCCCTAGAAGCGCCCGTTGTTGCTATGGATTTGTTATCTATATAAGGGAAATAACATGGATGGAACTATTATCTGGTAACAACGGGCACCCCAAGGGGTAGGGGACGACTGTGAACTCCAGCTGTATGGCCGCTGGTGAACCCAGTCCTCAGGTTAATATATCAATAACACGCCATACATCTGATGCATTCGAATTAGTGGTCACTTTGGATATACATTGGTCAGTATGGGTATATATAATGACGTACAGGTCCTGTTGTTTACTATTTAAGCATATTACCTACAGACTATTAAAACACTTGTTAATTATCATTATAATAGTTGTTATTCTTACGATAATCTCCTGTTGTGTGTTGTTAATTATTAATGCATTTTTACATTGTTGTGTAGTAACAGTTCTATAATTTTATGGCTTCACATCCAATAAACAATGTGATGAATTAATTGCATAGTTAATTATAATTAAATTACTAACTTTGAATAAAATTAATGATTAGTTTATAAAATTAATTAATAATTTAATAGTTAACTTCAACATTTATTTATCATTTAAGTAAGTAATGCGCAAAATAGACAGGCATAAAGTAGCTCCAATCTGAAGATTTTCGCAACCGTAAGTAAACATATAAAAGTGAGAGAACAAACCTCTTTAAAAATAAGTTTCAACTGTCTTGAAAGTTAGTAAAATAATAAATTGTAAATTTTAACATTTAGATTGACTTCTTTGATAAAAGTAACGGCTTACCAAAAATACTACTCAACACTGAGACAGTACAACTATACGATTATGATTTATGTAATACCAATGCGCAATACTTGTTAGTTACCTAGTCTACTGTAGTTAATGTGACTCGTCTTTAAGCTTAATACACCAAACAAAATTACTATGTTGTAATTCTAAGTTCACAATAAATGTTCTTCCTCCAAGTTCAATTTGTGTTTCTTTCCTCTGAGAATTTCCCCATTAAAAATACGTTCCCTAGCAAACTTCAGATCCCGCCAGACTACTTGCTCGATGGTGGGCTTCAATAAGCCACGCATCAACTTATTTACCTTTTAAATTAGTTGCGTAGTTAGTATTAAATTTATAAGTTCATAATCTAAAAACGATATTTTTTACAAAGAAAAACATTTTTCACAATTAAAAATCTAAATTTTTTCATATCGTTTTTTTTTTACATAAAGTTTTAAACATAAAGTTTTTTAACGTCTTTTATCTACTTTTTATACAACTTCATTTTGTATTCACGTTGTCATGGTAAAGAAACAGGGATACGGGAAAACTTTGAACCAAAGTTTTTAAAATCAGTGCGAAGCCAATGAGGTGTGTTTGAAAGATTTATCAAAATTCAAATTCCACTGTTTAAAAGGGTTGCCAATTGACGAGTGGTGATTTACCCACCCCCTGACGTCACGAAGGAACGTGGCGCCGATAGTTGGGACAAATCCGCTAACTGTTACGCTTTCACGCGCTTAATGTACGACACTTATCTCGTTCTAGCTGTTATAATATTCACTTTTACGTATAACCTATGGGAAAGCGTATTTATTTCACATACCAGTGGTCAATATAAAGGTTATTTCAAAATTATAGACCGAGTTGTTAGCTTGTTATAACAATTCGCGCATCAAGAGGATAAAAGGAGCAACGCGTGTTTTGTTTTTTCAACTTCAATTGGCTAAAAAATAATGATCGGATTTTGACGAGAGTTTTCCAATAAGCAAATAAACTTTCAAGATAGAAGTTGCTCAGAACGTAAATTCATAGCATGCAATAATATGCAGGGTGTAGCGGTTGGGCCTCAAAAGTAGCGGTTTTGACCGTGAAACTAAGCACCTTGCATATTAGTACATTGCTATGAATTTTCGTTCTGAGCATTTTCTATCTAGAAAGTTTATTTGCTAATTGTCTCCATGGGCGTCCAGAGGGGAGGGGGGGGCAATGGGGGGCAGTTGTCCCCCCTTGCGAAAGAGCATCTTCAAGTTGTTCACATGATTTTTACCCTGATTTGTGAGATGTTCCCAAAATAGCATATAAATGTAAAAATTAATGTTCATAAAATAATGTTTCGTATTATGTTTTCTTATATTATAACAAAATCTGTTTGTAGAAGGGTTTTAGTGTGAGTACCGTTAGGTAGGAGGCCTCTTGTAGTCACTCAGTCACGTACTGGTTTTGTTGTGCCTTT
Source organism: Isoperla grammatica (assembly GCA_945910005.1). Lineage (NCBI taxonomy): Eukaryota > Metazoa > Arthropoda > Insecta > Plecoptera > Perlodidae > Isoperla > Isoperla grammatica. The sequence goes on from OX246738.1 coordinate 91,856,007, forward strand.
GTGTTTTCTAGTAAATAGAAGGATTATAGAACTAGTTCGACAAACTGTCTTCTCTAAAGAGAGGGTGGGTGGGGCTTTACGTGGGTGGGGCTTGACTTGTTTCCAGGAATTAGTACCGAGTAATACAGGGGTGTATTGCCAGGCGAATATGCTGTAGCATACTTATTTATGTGTTGTGTTTTATGTAATACAGTTTGCAATGTTCTTTGCAATGGCCTCGTCTTCGTGATTACTTTCCTGTACAGTAAAATTTGAATTTAGGAGCCCTAAACAATTTTCATCGAGAATTTTTAACAACGAAAAATAATTTCTTCACCCCTGTAAGAGCCTTGGCTATTTGTCTCCACAAGACCATTGGCATGGCATTTGAAGATATTCTTTCTGAATCAGTCATCAGTGTGACGACCTAGTGAGTGTTGGTTAGTTCGTTTTACGAATTGACGAGTGGTGATAGGCGGAGCTTGCGCCGAGCACTGTGTCACGTGACTAGCAGTTGGGAAAAGTCCCTACTGTCCGGACGGATCCACGCAAAACACATCCACACTTATCTCGTTCTAGCTGTTATAATATTCATTTTTAAGATATATCCCGGAAAATGTATTTAGTTCACATACCAGTGGTCAATATAAAGGTTATTTCAAAATTATAGACGAAGTAGTTAACTTGTTATAACAATTCACGCACTGAAGACGATAAAATGAGCAAGGTGTGTTTTGTTTTTTCAACTTCAACTGGCGAAAAACTAATGATCGGATTAAGACGAGAGTTTCTTAAGAATACGTACCAATAATGTGAGACAATAAGCAAATAAACTTTCTAGATAGAAAATGCCCAGAACGAAAATTCATAGCATGCACTAATATGCAAGGTACTTAGTTTCATGGTCAAAACCGCTACTTTTGAGGCCCAACCGCTACACCCTGCATATTATTGCATGCTATGAATTTTCGTTCTGAGCAATTTCTATCTAGAAAGTTTATTTGCTTATTTTCTCACATTATTGGAACACATGCTAAAGAAACTCTCGTCAAAATCCGATCATTAGTTTTTCGCCAATTGAAGTTGAAAAAACAAAACACGCGTTGCTCATGTTATCCTCTAGATGCGCGAATTGTTATAACAAGTTAACTACTGTGTCTATAATTTTGAAATAACCTTTATATTGACCACTGGTATGTGAAGTAAATACGCTTTCCTATAGGTTTTTCCTGAAAAGTGAATATTATAACAGCTAGAAGGAGATAAGTGTCGTACATTAAGCGCGTAAAAGCGTAACAGTTAGCGGATTTGTCCCAACTGTGGGCGCCACGTTCCTCAGTGACGTCAGGGGGCGGGTAAATCACCACTCGTCAATAGTAGTTGTCATTACTTATATTTGGTTTATATTATGTTAGAGCCAAGGCACTTGTGACAAAATGGACATACGAAGATTTTTTAAAAAACAACGTGTTGACAGTACTGGTGGCACAAACATTCAGTGTTGTAGTAAAGTACTCATCGACGACGTTTCAGTGCAAAGCGTAAAACCTATTTCGTCTAACGTATCGGATGTGTGTGAAGATCGCTCGGACAAAAGCATTAACGCTGCGGTGTTGGCCCCACCTTCGGTTTCATCACGCACCTCTCCCGTCAACGTCAACCCTTTAGATGTTGGACATTACATCAAGGCACAACAGGTAATTACGGATGAACTTAAATTTACGCTGTTGACAAAGCCTTGGTCACCAACAGTAACCTATGACTTTAAAGCTGATGTACTACCCGGTCAACGAGCATTTCGTCATCAGTGGTTACAGGACTACTCACCATGGTTAGTTTACACATCAGTGGAAAAGGGGGCACCTTGTCGGAACTGCGTACTGTTTCGACCAAAAGTTACTAGAAGTTACCAAGGTGGTTTTATTAAGAAACCATTTATCCAGTTCAAAGACTTTAACGAATCAGCAAGAAATCACATTAAAACCGAATGGCATAGAGAGGCACTTGAAAAGTCGCAAAATTTTTAGACATACTTAATCGCAAAGCATGTAGCTTAACAGAACAAGTAAATGCCGCCCATCGGAAACACATAGAATCAAACAGACAAAAGCGTATACCAATTGTTAAGAGTATCGTATTCTGCGGAACGCATGACTTACCTTTGCGCGGCAAAACATCCACGTCAGGAGTTTTCAAAGACTTGCTAGATTTTAGAGTTGAATCCGGGGATGAAACTCTAAAAAACCATTTCGAAAGTTGTGCTGGCAATGCTAAATATACTTCTTGTCGTACACAAAATGAAGTTATTGACATTTGTGGGCAGATAATTCAAAAAGAGCTAATAGATGCTGTTAACGCCTCTGAAGCCTTCTCTATTCTTGCTGATGAGACAGCAGATATTGCAGGCACGGAGCAGTTATCTATAGGAGTTCGGTTTGTTGATACAAAAGGGGAAGTTCCCTGTGTTAGAGAAGAATTTTTAGGCTTTACACCACTTCAAGATTTAGATGCTGAAAGCATTGCTGGCAAAATACTTGATTTCTTGTCTGTCACTGGGCTGGACACCTCGAAAATGATAGGTCAAGGATACGACGGGTGTTCAACTATGGCGGGAAAAGAAGGCGGAGTTCAGAAAATTATCTTCGAAAACACTGGTAAAAAGGCTTTGTTTTTCCACTGCGCTTCGCACAAGTTAAACTTGGTAGTAAATGATCTAAATAAAGTGAGTGAAATAAGGAACACTGTAGGAACAGTTAAGAGTGCCATTAAGTTTTTCAGGGGTAGCGTTCTTAGACGGAAACTTATCCCCAACATCCCTTTGTTTTGCGAAACTAGATGGACTGCAAAATATAAAAGTATCCGTGTTTTTCATGAGAACTTTTTAAAAATAGCCGAAGTATTAAAATCTCTTTCGGAGCAATCGAATTCAAAAACAAAACAACTAGCTTTCCCATTACTCTGTGCTGTTTCAACTCCGACCTTCCATATTTGTCTACAGATAATTTCCCAGTACTCTTCGATTTTGGAACCAGTAGCAAATATTTTACAAGGCGTTTCTGTAGACCTCTTGAGTTTGCAAACTCACATCAAGAAATTAAATACGGTTTTTGATTCCCATCGGCGAAATTCTGAAATGCATTTTGAGGAGTTGATGCAAGGTGTAACAACAGTTGCCGAGGCTCTTGATGTAGAATTAAAAACACCTCGGATAGTTTCGAAACAAATCTACCGAACAAATGTAGGTACCTGCTGAATCAGTTGAACACTATTACAGGAAGTCATTGTATGTGCCTTACCTTGATTCACTTATATCGTCTTTAGAAAGTAGATTTTCTGATGTGAATCGAAATGCATTTGCTCTGCTGCAGCTACATCCTTCGAAAATGAGGAACACAAGTTTTAAGAATTTCATCGACTGCGTTCATGTTATTTCACAACAGTACAATTTCGAAAACTTGATTAATGAAGCTCAATGTTGGTATGAAATTTGGCAACAAAGACCACAAAGTGCAGATAACACAGAGTACATTGAACTGTTAAAACAATCAAACGTCCTCTTCCCGTCAGTAACGCGTGCTTTGCTGTATGGCCTGAGTTTACCTGTCACCACGTGTTCAGTTGAAAGAACATTTAGCACATTACGTCGTGTGAAGACGTGGCTTCGTTCAACAATGTGTGGTAATCGTCTGAATGGGCTTTGCTTAATGAGTGTTCACCGAGATAAAATAAGTGGAGCCCATCAAGACACCTTCATTGATAATGTAATTAGTTACCAAGTTTGGTCTGCAAGCGAGGAGGCTGCAATTTGCATTTTCGGAATAAAATAGCAATCCCGACTACAAGAATGCATACGTTATCACATCATTATTAAGGTAAGAACAATAATGACTTTGTTGTAGAATATTACACATTATGTATAAGGGGAGGGGAATATCGAAAGGTGAATGATAAAAACCTATCCCCGCTGGGACTCGAACCCTGATAGTCTGCTTGCCGGGCAGACGTCAACCATTTAAACACAGAGCTGGGTAATTTGTCTTTCGATTGGGTATATATTGACACAAACGTAATGCATACGGACAACTAAAATGGCATTCGTTAAATTACATGTTTATTATGTTAGTTAGTAGAATCTAAACCAACGCGGGCATTAACTCGTATTAGTATTTGCGTCCAACCAAGTGTATTGACTGTATTCCTTACGCGATTTTGGCTCTGCCCCCCCTTACATAAAATCCTGCGGACGCCCGTGATTGTCTCACATTATTCATTATTGGTACGTATTCTTAAGAAACTCTCGTCCAAATTCGATCACTAGTTTTTCGCCAGTTGAAGTTGAAAAAACAAAAGACACCTTGCTCATTTTATCCTCTTCAGTGCGTGAATTGTTATAACAAGCTAGCTACTTCGTCTATAATTTAGAAATAACCTTTATATTGACCACTGGTATGTAAACTAAACACGTTTTAGGTTATATCTTAAAAATTAATATTATAACAGCTAGAACGAGATAAGTGTGGATATGTTTTGCGTGGATCCGTCTGGACAGTAGAGACTTTTCCTAACTGCTAGTCACGTGACACAGTACTCGGCGCAAGCTCCGCCTATCACCACTCGTCAATCCAGCCGTGCTCAGGAGGGACAAGGTTTATCACCACACTGCGCTGCCGTCGTCATTACCTTGTTTTGCTGCTATTGTTTATCTTTTACATTCTTCTCGAGAATACTGCAGAACTTCTGAGATAGGTATTTAAATATTTGATGAAACTTTGTTTTCCCCTATAATGCCGACATTACACGACTCAATACTTTCGTCAAATTTATTGAATTCAAGAACAAAAGAGAATCAAAAACCGTTTTGTAAAAAAACTGCAACTATATAGCATCTATTGTTGATGTTTTTTTTCCTTGAATTCTTTAAGTTTGACGAGAGTATTAAACCGTGTAATGTGTTTATAAATAACTAAATTCATATTTAGAGTTCATGCCCACTCAGTAACAAGACATTTTATTTTCAGTGGGGACTCTATATGACTTAGGGCCGATTTCACCAAAATCAACTTTGGCCAAGTTCAGTTGAACGACACTAACACCAACTTTTAACTGCAAAATGCATTGCATGAAGAGTGAAATGTTTTATTGATAATGTGTTGCTTTATACGCCGATTTACAGATAGTTTCAGTAATGGTGTGAAACAATATACACATTTAAATACCATTTGTATGCGATTGCATCCTGTTAATGGCAAATATGAAGGATGTGGAAGGAAGATTTTCGCAGATTGGTAATAAATGTCAAAGATATTTACAGTCAATTGTTTAGCCATTGCTTAATGGATAACTTGTACCCTGTACTATGAGTAAAACAAACATGTATATTGTATACCAATCTTTACATGGATTATTTTAAACTTCATTGTATTACAAAAGGCAATAAGTGGCATTGTGAGAAATTATTTCCATCTCTCTGTAAACAATTAACATCAAAGCAACAAAAATGCAAGATATGCGAGAAATTAAACAGGTACCTAAAAGCTATTATTTTTGTCGAATTGGTAACATTCAGGTTCAAGCTGAACTCGACAAAAGTCAATGCTGGTGAAACCGGCCCTTAGCCAACCCTGTAGACTCCGAATACTTTATCGACGAGTGGGCGATAACCAATCAAAGATTGATATTTTAAGTATGAAAATAAGTGAATCAGGGATTTGCCAGTGCAAACACCTGCGAAAAAATGCCAAAATCAACAAGGCCGATTCAAAACAACTTTGAATTTATTGAGTGCTCCGTTGCTAAAGGACGGCTCCAAAGTCACCGTTTGTTTACATATTCCTAAGACAAGAAGTGATCGCCAACACTCATTGTTGCGTCATCTGTTGACACTTTTATGAATGAGTTCATCATTGGTATTGTCAGAATAGCTTTCAGGTGGCTGATGGAGGCAGCACATCTACAGTGCGTTCAGAGAATTCAGCTGAAGTTATTCCCCTTCCGTTACCTCCACTCGGCGGTCGGCTCGATCTCGAGCGGTGACGGGCGAGCGGACCCTCGTTGAGATTTCCCTTGAAGATAAGTTACTTACCTGCAGTCAACTTGGAAGAAGTGTAAAATGCTGAACATTTTACACTTTTGATAACCATTACGGAATATTTAGAAAAAATATTACTCCTACGTTTTTGATTCGTCAAAATAGGACAAAATTTAAGCTTTGGCAATTAAAATATATAATTGTATATTACAATAATAAAAAAAACTCTTTTGTCATAAACTTATATTTCATACACGCACACACACACATCTCGGTTTCTATAAAAAGTAATAATAATATGTAATACTATTGAATGATAGCAATTGTCGTAAAATGTGTCCCCACTGGGGATCGAACCCAGGTCCTCCGGCTTCGCACAACAATCACTACAAATAGCGATTTAGTAAAGATGTGTTCCCGTTGGTCGCGAGCTCAGTTCGTACACTGAAGTAATGGTGTTTCATTTAAACATTTATATTTCACTGTTTGAATCACAACAGTGAAAACCCGTAGTCAAACGGACTACGATGCTTTAACGATTGGCGACCGGCCGCGCCCCTACCTCGTGTCGTGGCGTCACACACCCCGCGTGCCGAGGCCACTGCATGAATGAGTACAAAGAATGCGTCTTCGAGCAGTTCCGACGGTCAGCTGTGTCCGGACATGTGCTCGTGTAAGTGTATTTTAGTCTGTTAGTGTGCGTGTTGCGGATTAATTAATGCGTTGCCATCGTTGTGCTATACGGTACGGCAGGGGTTGACGACGGGGATGCAGTTCCAGACGTTTCGCTAAATGGGAAGGACACACAAGTCGAGTCGAGAGATAAACAGGTCGTTGAGAATACGTTGTTACGACGTCTGTCACCGTTTTCATTTGATACACATTTCAACTATGCTAAAGTGACTAAAATGTCAGACTACATATAATTGAAAAAATTGTGTCATTATCTTCATCAAATTATATACATTATATTACGCCATTATAAACAGCAGGAGAGTGACGCAAAGTGCCAAAAACAAAAAGTAAAAACTGTTTTCGAATCGTCAACGCAACAACTATCTATACTCACCTTTTAAAATAATAAATATGCAAGCAGCTTATTTTCAAGAAATGCTGAAGTAAGTTTTTCAAAATTTCAATAATGCAGGATTTTCACAATAAAATCTCGGCCGTCCAGCCGTGCTGAATAACTGAGAAACTAGGACAAAGTCACAACGGTCGATCTAAGGTGGCGTAGATAAGCTGGGTGTCATATACGCGTGTGAAGATGGGCGTAACTCTACAGAAGCAAACAGCATATTCGATTGTTCATAGAAACAGAGGTAGTTGTCCTTGCGCACGACATGTGATGAACGACGAGTATCGAGAATGTAGTAAGAGGACCGCCCCCCTTTAGCACGAAGACCGTAAGAATTGGCAGAAGTTCGTCGCATCACGCCACAAATACTGCGTCACCCACTGTCTGCTAGTTCACCACTCCGAGGAATGTGCTGTCGGCACTAGTTCACTCAACCTAACTCAAAGTGCGGTATAGTTCGAGGTGTGATATCGATATCAGGGAGAAAGGAAACATTTATTGGAGCAATGAAACTATCACAAAAAAAAGAATGCTCTATTCTCTAGGTGAGAGCATATTTTGGGTAAGTACTTTTACAAGCAGTTTTATTGGCAGAAATAGGTGATTCCGCGGGGTAGGGCGACCTACAGCCTCAAGCGCTTCCCCAACGGACACTTGCCATGTCTATTTAGTTTGCACAAACTAAACTGACGATCATTTCAAAAAAATAGGGACGTTTTACAGCTGTTGTGTTAAATTAATATTGTAACATCCAGCCGAACGTCTTATTTAAAATGACATGATCTACTTGTAAAGTTTTCTCACAACAAGCGTTCAAATTTGCTGTCAAATAGGTTTGGCCACATAATATGAGATTCACAAGGAGTTGGTTTTCGAGCATATTTGAATGCTCGAGAGAAGATTCATATAGCAACATCAATGACAACTTGGGATGCGCAAGCCAAGTAAGTCATGCAAAACGTAGCATGACTCTTAACGTAGGCCTACAAATATGACTAATAGCGTATTCGATTGGCTGCACTTTCATGCACTCAGTGCGCACTGAGTGCGACTCGCGTATTCGATTGGGAATGTCCGTGCGCACTCAGTGCGACTTTTCGTATTCGATTGGGAGTGTGCACTAGAAAAGTGTTGCACTACAGTGCACTGGCTTCAGACCGCAGTGCAGTGTCATTTTGAAAACATAGACGCGCGAAAGCGTTTGGCTCTAGTGGAGCTTTTAGTCTTCGGAGAGTAGCGACGAAGATGAACTACTCTTGTTTGAGTATTTAAGAAATGAGAAGACTCCTAAAATATCAGGATTTATAACAAACGTTGTCAATCAGTATTCCGATGAGGAAGTATCTAGTTTACCGGTATCCTAACCTACAAATCAACTCTGGCGCATGCATTTTAACAGACCTTTATTATTTTATAAAGTGGAATGTGTTGCATTAAATCTACTAATGCCACATTTTATTGTTTTATTATGACTGGAGGTAGGCCTATGTACATTAATACTGGTAACAAGTAAGCCTAGGCCAAGGTCTGGGCCTAGGGCTAGGCCTACATAACCAAGCTTTTCCTAAGCCTAGGTCTAGGTGTAGGGCCCCTACATAACCAAGATTTTGTCTAGCCAACTCAGCCCTGGGCTAGTCCTAGCCTACAAGATAGAATGCCACCGTATGTAGGCTATGTCACACAGTAACATATTATCATTTTCTGTTTCAATTTCTAAAACCTTTTGAATAAAAGCTTCTGACATTTCAAGGGCACTCATGGTGTTTTTGGCGCTAAAACATATACAGATATAGCGAAGGGATACCACACTACGAAAACGAGATTTGAGTTTCGTGCCAATCCTACCAACCATGCTGTTCAGTTGGGAATTGCACTTTCACAGAACTCGTATAGTGCAATGACGTCATTGCACTAGTTGAGTGCGCACTCGGTGCGTGCCAATCGAATACGCCATAAGGAAAACGCTCTGTGTAACGCGTTGATAAGCAAGCGCGTCTGTATCAACGAACTGCCTGGCGAAAAGCTTTCCAAGCTAATAAAAACAACAATTAAGACCAATACAAAAATGTGCATGGCAAACATTTTTCTGATCTAATTTCCATATTATATAGCTAATATATTATTATACTTTCCAACATTGTTGAACGTCGTGAAGTGTGCGTTGCTATGATTTTTCGCTACTATAGGCCTAACACTTATTGACAGCAATAGAAATGTGCTTTCTGCCTCTAATACGTATCAGATCACGTTTAAATTAGTATATTCGTGACCGGACAAGAATTTACTATAAAAAAGCTCCTCACATATTGCCGTTACTGTGTTTCAGTTTTTTTTCGAATAACTTTGGTGTATCTATGCCAATACTTATCAGCTCGCCATAAAATGAAAATATTCGTGACCGGACAAAAATTTACTATAAAATAGCCACCTCACATTTTGCCGTTACTGTGTTTCAGTTTTTTTTTCGAGTAGCTTTGGTGTAACATTGCCAATACTTATCAGATCGCCATAAAATGAAGATATTCGTGACTGGAAAATGTTTGTAAAAATATGGCTATCTCACATTTTGCAGTCAGTATGTTTCAAAAAATATTTTACAGTAACTCTTGTGTAACCACAGATAACAAATTAACTACGTTGTTATCAGTGGTGTAACTTTCTTACTTTTCTAATGATACTTTTGGATGATCCAAATGTCAAGTTGATTGGACTTTCCGTTCGACCGCTATCGACAGACATCAAAAAAACAAAACAAAAACACAACCAGTGTCATAAAAGTTTAATGGAGATGCTCGCTAATTAATCCATTTCTTCATAATAGGTCTTTGATTCAAAAGGTCTGAATTCACCACGCGGAATTCAAGTTTGGTGAATCTGGCCCTAAGTAAGTCAAGTGTCAAGTAAGAACAAGATTAGTTACTATTAAATTGTTTTATTCCATGCTATTTTGATTTTCCATAAGAAGAACAAACTCCATGGCAACCAGACACAAATCATATATTAACTCGACTTTGCATTACGCCCTAATTCGATTTTAAAAATATCACTGCACGGAAGCTAAAATATATAAGTGAAAATGTACAGATGCGACACGGCTGGAGGAAGACCTTACTTGCTTGAGCCATTGATAGGCCTCAGTCGAGTTAAAGTATTAGTCGAGGTTTGCTAAACAGGATTGTCAGGTCGCTGGGACGTATGGTATTCAAACAATAAACGATATAAGAATGCACTGTGCTCAGCACTGGCAAACTACAGTGACGTCACTGTCGGTCTACAGCCCGGCCCGGCTAGCACGAGCTGAGCGCTGGCTAACTACAGTGACGTCACTGTCGGTCCACCGCCCAGCCTGGCTAGCACGAGCTGAGCGCTGGCTAACTACAGTGACGTCACTGTCGGTCCACCGCCCAGCCCGGCTAGCACGAGCTGAGCGCTGGCTAACTACAGTGACGTCACTGTCGGTCACCGCCCGGCCCGGCTAGCACGAGCTGAGCGCTGGCTAACTACAGTGACGTCACTGTCGGTCACCGCCCGGCCCGGCTAGCACGAGCTGAGCGCTGGCTAACTACAGTGACGTCACTGTCGGTCCACCGCCCGGCCCGGCTAGCACGACCTCAGCGCTGGCTAACTACAGTGACGTCACAGTTGGTCCACCGCCCAGCCCGGCTAGCACGAGCTGAGCGCTGGCTAACTACAGTGACGTCACTGTCGGTCCACCGCCCGGCCCGGCTAGCACGAGCTGAGCGCTGGCTAACTACAGTGACGTCACTGTCGGTCCACCGCCCGGCCCGGCTAGCACGAGCTCAGCGCTGGCTAACTACAGTGACGTCACTGTTGGTCCACCGCCCGGCCCGGCTAGCACGAGCTCAGCGCTGGCTAACTACAGTGACGTCACTGTTGGTCCACCGCCCGGCCCGGCTAGCACGAGCTCAGCGCTGGCTAACTACAGTGACGTCACTGTCGGTCCACCGCCCGGCCTGGCTAGCACGAGCTGAGCGCTGGCTAACTACAGTGACGTCACTGTCGGTCCACCGCCCGGCCTGGCTAGCACGAGCTGAGCGCTGGCTAACTACAGTGACGTCACTGTCAGTCCACCGCCCGGCCTGGCTAGCACGAGCTGAGCGCTGGCTAACTACAGTGACGTCACTGTTGGTCCACCGCCCGGCCCGGCTAGCACGAGCTGAGCGCTGGCTAACTACAGTGACGTCACTGTCTGTCCACCGCCCAGCCCGGCTAGCACGAGCTGAGCGCTGGCTAACTACAGTGACGTCACTGTCGGTCCACCGCCCGGCCCGGCTAGCACGAGCTGAGCGCTGGCTAACTACAGTGACGTCACTGTTTGTCCACCGCCCAGCCCGGCTAGCACGAGCTGAGCGCTGGCTAACTACAGTGACGTCACTGTCGGTCCACCGCCCGGCCCGGCTAGCACGAGCTGAGCGCTGGCTAACTACAGTGACGTCACTGTCTGTCCACCGCCCGGCCCGGCTAGCACGAGCTGAGCGCTGGCGAACTACAGTGACGCCACTGTCTGTCCACCGCCCGGCCCGGCTAGCACGAGCTGAGCGCTGGCTAACTACAGTGACGTCACTGCCGGTCCACCGCCCGGCCCGGCTAGCACGAGCTGTGCGCTGGCTAACTACAGTGACGTCACTGTCGGTCCACCACCCGGCCCGGCTAGCACGAGCTCAGCGCTGGCTAACTACAGTGACGTCACTGTCGGTCCACCGCCCGGCCCGGCTAGCACGACCTCAGCGCTGGCTAACTACAGTGACGTCACTGTCGGTCTACAGCCCGGCCTGGCTAGCACGAGCTGAGCGCTGGCTAACTACAGTGACGTCACTGTCGGTCCACCGCCCTGCCCGGCTAGCACGAGCTGAGCGCTGGCTAACTACAGTGACGTCACTGTCGGTCCACCGCCCTGCCCGGCTAGCACGAGCTGAGCGCTGGCTAACTACAGTGACGTCACTGTCGGTCCACCGCCCTGCCCGGCTAGCACGAGCTGAGCGCTGGCTAACTATAGTGACGTCACTGTCTGTCCACCGCCCGGCCCGGCTAGCACGAGCTGAGCGCTGGCTAACTACAGTGACGTCACTGTCGGTCCACCGCCCGGCCCGGCTAGCACGAGCTGAGCGCTGGCTAACTACAGTGACGTCACTGTTGGTCCACCGCCCGGCCCGGCTAGCACGAGCTGAGCGCTGGCTAACTACAGTGACGTCACTGTCGGTCTACAGCCCGGCCTGGCTAGCACGAGCTGAGCGCTGGCTAACTACAGTGACGTCACTGTCGGTCTACCGCCTTGCCCGGCTAGCACGAGCTCAGCGCTGGCTAACTACAGTGACGTCACTGTTGGTCCACCACCCGGCCCGGCTAGCACGAGCTGAGCGCTGGCTAACTACAGTGACGTCACTGTCGGTCCACCGCCCGGCCCGGCTAGCACGAGCTGTGCGCTGGCTAACTACAGTGACGTCACTGCCGGTCCACCGCCCGGCTCGGCTAGCACGAGCTGTGCGCTGGCTAACTACAGTGACGTCACTGCCGGTCCACCGCCCGGCTCGGCTAGCACGAGCTGTGCGCTGGCTAACTACAGTGACGTCACTGTCGGTCACAGCCCGGCCCGGCTAGCACGAGCTTTGCGCTGGCTAACTACAGTGACGTCACTGTCGGTCCACCAACCGGCCCGGCTAGCACGAGCTGAGCGCTGGCTAACTACAGTGACGTCACTGTCGGTCCACCACCCGGCCCGGCTAGCACGAGCTGTGCGCTGGCTAACTACAGTGACGTCACTGTCGGTCCACCGCCCGGCCCGGCTAGCACGAGCTGTGCGCTGGCTAACTACAGTGACGTCACTGTCGGTCCACCGCCCGGCCCGGCTAGCACGAGCTGAGCGCTGGCTAACTACAGTGACGTCACTGTCGGTCCACCACCCGGCCCGGCTAGCACGAGCTGTGCGCTGGCTAACTACAGTGACGTCACTGTCGGTCCACCACCCGGCCCGGCTAGCACGAGCTGAGCGCTGGCTAACTACAGTGACGTCACTGTCGGTCCACCACCCGGCCCGGCTAGCACGAGCTGAGCGCTGGCTAACTACAGTGACGTCACTGTCGGTCCACCACCCGGCCCGGCTAGCACGAGCTGTGCGCTGGCTAACTACAGTGACGTCACTGTCGGTCCACCACCCGGCCCGGCTAGCACGAGCTGTGCGCTGGCTAACTACAGTGACGTCACTGTCGGTCCACCGCCCGGCCCGGCTAGCACGAGCTGAGCGCTGGCTAACTACAGTGACGTCACTGTTGGTCCACCGCCCGGCCCGGCTAGCACGACCTCAGCGCTGGCTAACTACAGTGACGTCACTGTCGGTCCACCGCCCGGCCCGGCTAGCACGAGCTGAGCGCTGGCTAACTACAGTGACGTCACTGTCTGTCCACCGCCCGGCCCGGCTAGCACGAGCTGAGCGCTGGCTAACTACAGTGACGTCACTGTCGGTCCACCGCCCGGCCCGGCTAGCACGAGCTAAGCGCTGGCTAACTACAGTGACGTCACAGTTGGTCCACCGCCCGGCCCGGCTAGCACGACCTCAGCGCTGGCTAACTACAGTGACGTCACTGTCGGTCCACCGCCCGGCCCGGCTAGCACGAGCTGAGCGCTGGCTAACTACAGTGACGTCACTGTCGGTCCACCGCCCGGCCCGGCTAGCACGAGCTAAGCGCTGGCTAACTACAGTGACGTCACAGTTGGTCCACCGCCCGGCCCGGCTAGCACGAGCCGAGGCCTTCGTTAAACGAAGGCCTCGCACGAGCTCAGCGCGTAGAATCGGCTCTTTGCGTGTGCGTGTGCGTGTGCGCTCGCAATAAGGCAACACTCTAAAATTCCTATACGTGTATGAATATGTTTGTAATATTCCGACTATATATAGTTGTTCCATGTTTTATATATTGAGATTTTTTTTATTTCATACATAATTGCCGATAACTTTAACACTATGTACCGTACATAAATAATTCTTTCACGAACATATTCATCAAGTACATTTAAACATTTTTTATAGATCTTTTTTGTTCTCAGACCAACTTTTTGGTCCTAATTGAGCGATATTTAATGCAATGCGTAGTGAAAATTGGGGGCGTTCCCCCGCTCCCAGTCGCGGATATCGCTCTAGCATCAAAGTGCGATAAATATTGTGAGATCTCATGAATACATTGGTTTATGGCTCTACACTCTTTCCTCAAAATTGCACAGGATTTCACTTGATGCTAGACCTTTAACAGCTGCCAGAATTCCTACTTCATCTAGGCCAATTCTAGGCGTAGGATTTGGTTAGCGATCAGTTTGCTGACGGGAAGAAGATTGACGTAGGCCCACATGATAGTCCTTCTTACCTTCCAGTTCCAACACTATCTATATTGCCAAGGTGTTGTCCTCTCAATCTCATAGGCTCATGCAAATGCAACATTAAATTGTACTGACATAGCACATGGACTTTGTGGTACAAGGTGTGTGGGGTAAGGTGACACGATTTGTTTAAGAGGCCTCGAAGATGGAGAATTTTGTTTGTTGGCCTACTAACCTGTATTTGTATTATTATTGTTTGGTTTTTGTTACTTTTGGTGACCAAAATGTCCTAATTATACTAGCATGGTGTAGGCCTACACATCAAAGACCTAGGCCTACTTGTGGCCTCCGATGGGTACGTTCCGAAACTAGCTGAATATGTAATTTCCGTGAGGCACGCTCTAGCGGGAAAAACGTGTTGTAGGATGTTCTAATTCGCAAGCAAGAAATGAAACAATTTCCATGTATTCATTTCCAAATTAATGAAAAAATGCAAATGAACAGAAGACAACAGTGGATTTTAGCTGTTAAAGTCACTCCTCTATAACTCGATATCGTTGTCACGTTCTTCATATTTGGCTTACTTTACAATGAGACAGCGCTCTTTCACAATACAAAAAAATTAAAGTTCCTTTCCGATCTACTTTACCAAAATAATGAAGTTAACATTTTAAAAATCCCTATCCTTTAACATTGGAGAGAGAGAAATTACACATTTTATCACCTTCACATAGATATAAAGGAGCCAAAAAACGTTGTCACGTGCACAAATTTAGTATCAAAATGAAGCTAAATTCTCAAGAAATACACACAAAGCAGAAAAAATGAGTATATCCGTACTACGTTTTGCGTTATTTGAGCCTAAAGTTGCATGTACGCTCAGAAACTTGGCAACAATGCACAGTCGACTGCTCCAACAGGTCACTCCCCCGCCGCCCGCGACATGCTAGACCCGGCTGTCCACTCCTTCCCTGACGCAGACATACGTTCATATTAACCAAATAACATTTTCCTTTATGATTTGTATGAATTCTTATGTCAAGATTAACAAGTATTCTTTGAATACTTGTATTCTGCAACATCAGCCTTTTGTAGGCCAGTACTCAATTTTTGTAATCTAGAATTCTAAGCTTTTGATTGATTCAGTTCTTTATTTTGTTGGTACATAATACACAATATCTGTATTTGATCCTTGAAGTTTACTGTGCATTGTAATATTTTGTCTACGTTCTATTTATGATGTTGATAGCGGACATTGGCGTGGAACGGGCCAGCGCCTAGGCACTCGCGCTGCGCTTTGTTTACATTGAAAGATTTCGTTCTTTCGTCGTCAACAATGTCGTGATTATCATCTAATATTAGGCCTACTTTGTATAGAATCCAAGGGCCAGCCTAGGACAACAGCCTTGGTCTACCCTTGGTACCAGAAATGTTTATCTGGAATAAAGTCATTGTTCGCATTTCGCAATCGGTAGCTAGGGGGTATGGATGGAGATTGGCGTAAGCCAAGAATGTACTAAATTTAACAGTAGAGCCCTAGAAGCAAACTGCAGTGGGGCCTACCCCTAGGCCTGTATCGATTCATTTTTGTGAAGGCCTAGTCTAGGCTAGGCTAGAGAGAGAGAGAGCCTAGATAAGGTAGGCCTAGCCAATGTCCAGTGGCGACGCTAGGATGTTGCATTAGGGGAGGCGGTTCAGGGGCGAGTATGCCAGTTGGGAGCGCAAACGCTATCGCAATTTGGACATGTAAAATACACCCCCTCCCCCCCCCCCCCACCCCCCGACATCGTGTACCCTTGGATTTCGGATTGTTGTACTAAACTGGAAGAAAATGTGTTATTATGCTCGTTCTGGTACTCAACATCAAACCGCAGGACGACTTGTTGCAAATTGATGACATTGACGATTGATTTTTCAATGGATAATATTGTCAAATCTCGAAGGATTGTTGCAAACGAAAGATACGGAAAGTGCGCTCGCAACCTGCGCTTGATGCAGGATAACAATGAATGAAGTCACGCAAAGTTAATAGTTACCGAATAATTGAACCAACTGAAGGAGTGTCATGAAAATGTTCGTTGCGTTCTTCGTTGTCATCAGAACGTGGTCGGTTAGATTACTAGCATTAGGATTTTAATAAAATAATTAGTCCCTATTAGAGTATATCTTTACACTCTTTATACACTTTAAATGTAAATAAATAAAATATGTATCTGACAATTGACCGCGGTTTTGAATCTATAGCGATTGTCTAGTAGTAAATTACTGGTTGGGGGGGCGACTGGGGGGGCGAAGACGATGCTCGGGGGGGCGACTGCCCCCCCGCGTCTCCCCTTAGCGTCGCCACTGCCAATGTCAGCATTCTCTTCCGTATGAAATTGAGTCCTAGACTAGCTAGGCCTACGCCTCACTCCAGACATTGGCTTTACGGCTCAAATGTTAAATTAATTACATTATTATGTGCACACACCACCTAATCTGCTAGCTACCTATGCCATCGCATTTTAGCTGTCATAGAGTGCTGTCCCACAAGACTTTCGTTTTCAACAGCCGTCACAAACAACACAAACAATGTGTTGTCAATTGTTTTTGTTTTGAATTTTGATATGCACTTTTTGCACACGCAACGCGCGATAAAGTTAAATCTGGAACAGCTAATCACACCAGATCGCGTCGCTTCAAACTAATCATCTGATTTTAGCGTTTCAGTTGCGTCGCATCAAGCACGTTTTAGTAAACGCAGCATGAAAACGTCCCTTTTTACTGCGCGCGAAAGAAGCTGACATCTTCACATGGCATCTGGTTGATTGTTGGGAAAGTTGCGATCACGTTGCGATGTTGCCAAGCGTATTTTAAGGTTGGCAATAGACTACATGACCAAATATTACGTGTTCCACTTCATATATCACTTCTAAATCAAAGCAACCATACACAAGTGTTTATAATATGTTAATATCAATCTAATATACGGGACATTATTTCAATCAAACAGATATCAAATTAGTGTTATTCTTGCTATTATTTTGTTTCCACTATATGGCTGCACTGATTTTGAGCGGCAACTACTGCGCCGTGTTTTAGTCAGTTGACGGACTAGCACTTCCGACAATGCAAATAAATTAACAGTTTAGTTAAAATAACATATTTATGAAGGGAAAGATTTACAAACAATATTTAAAATACACACTTCTATTTAAAAATTAAAAACATTTTGTTTTAATTGCATTGTTCAGCTGACTTTGATCATTAGTTATAGTTGACTCTGACTAGAGAGTACACTTAGAGGAGTGACTTTAAAAGAATCGTACTTTACTCACTGTAGCAACACTTTGTTTACATTCTCTGGTCACGTAATTGCAGTGGCAGTAGCCTTGTCTATGTCTGGTCCTACCTAAGATCCCACGTGACGTCACAGCGGCCATGATTACAACACAATTGACGAGGACCTCCTAGCTAGATCATTGACAAATACTAATCAAATTTAATAAATAAGCCTAATTTTGAATGTTAAAATAAACATAAGTTATAAATAAATAAACAATTACCACATATACCCCAATTATCTCAAAAACAGGTTGAATTTTAAAGAACTAAGAATTTCTGTATTGTACCACAACAGCCTTCAATAGATTCTCCATGGCAACGTCAAAGTTTGATCACAAATGTGGCCGCCACGCGCAAAAATGTGATGTACGTGCAACCTATGAATACTAACCTTTTGTAAATAATTAGTAAACAAAATAATGTATTTTGAAGTAAACAATGTAGAAATACAAAATTAAATATTGCTAAAGAATTATCCCTATTCTCGATCTTGGTTAACTTTTTTAGGCCTACGCCCATGAACATTCATAACAGCTGTCAGAATTTCTACTTCAGCTAGGCCAAATCTAGGCGTAGGTCTAGGCTAGCGATCAGTTTGTTGGCGGAAAGAAAATTGCCGTAGGCCTACATGATAGTCCATCATACCTTTCAGTTCCAACAACATCAATATTGCCAAGGTGTCATGGACCAAGCGTATTATGGGTCTCATTGCGTGCTGCGATCACCTCAGACTACGAAACCTCGTTTCTCTCACTAGTCCAGGCATGTACAGCCTCTTGAGTCGCTAGAAGTTTTGGAAATGCTGATGGTAAGATAAGAATGCGGGGAGGAACTGTCATGTCCGATTAGTGCGGTTGATTGGAACTGGGAAGGTTGTTCAATAGGGAAGGCTCACACATTTTTGTTATGTGCTTACTGGTTACCTCAAGTTAAAATAAACGGGAACTAATTGGTTTCGGCTCGAAAGGTGCATTAACATCGCTTTAACAGCAAGTCAAAGACATTGCTGTCAAAACACGCTCAGAAATGGACCTGCGCCATCTTGCTCGTAATTAAGAGGTTCTGACGTCATAACTCAGTAAACAATAATTTTATATCATACAAATTGTACTGAAATCCCACCCTTTAGTAGATTATTGCTCTCATAAGACTTTAACTGAACCAACGTTTATTTCTAGTTAGTAAATGAACACTGCTCAACATTAATTAACAACAATATGTTAAATAATTGCATTATTTTAAACACGTTTTGGTAAATACTGTATCAAAATGTATTTTTTGAGAAAACAGTGGTATAAAGGCATTGTTGTTAAAGTCACTGCATCCTAGATATTGTAAAATGTCCAACTTAATATCGTTGATATTATTAAGAATACTTCAAGGACGCAGTGGTTGACACGAGTTATGACGTCAAGAGCCGTTTTTGAATTACGGAACAGGAAGTTCCAAATTTCAAACTTAAAATGCCAATAGAATTGTAAATATACGCTTCTCAGATATCAAAATTATACTGCCCATATTTAAGATAATGATCTTCCATTTTTAGGTACTTTGAGGAATATTTATTTTTGATGAGGCTTCCTTAAATTGTTATCCCAGACGGAACTTTTAGAATTTCGGTTTCCAAAAGCTATTTGCATGTTTGTTATTGATGTCCAAGTGGATACAAGGAAAACAATTAGCAAAAATCTTTAAGTGAACATAGAAGACTTAAGAGGGTACACAAACAGTTGGAAAATTGGAAAGTGTGCGATTTTTCGCGTTTGCAGCTCGCAGTGAAACCCATAATACTGGAAGGGTGACACAAGATTTGGTTGAGAGTAAGCGTATAGGTCGTCAACCGATAGAAAAATGTTCTTACCAAGATGGAGAAGTTTTTATTTTAGCCTACTTACCTGTATTTGTATTAAGAATTTTAGGTTTGCATACTTTTGGCGGTCAAGTGTCCTAATTTTACTTAGCATGGAGTAGGCCTACACATCAAAGATCTAGGCATACTCGTCATGCATTATGAACTCATTGCATTATGAACTCATAATGGAAAATCTTTAACGTGATTGCTCTCGTAAAGTAACTTTACGCGGCTTAAACGCAGACAAGATAATGTTAATATCCATAAATCCTCAACTGGTGACAGTTCTGAATTCCATGCATTTAGATAGGCGAAGTTTTCGCGCGGTTTCTAATTACCACTCGTTAGGACGCGACTTTGCCAGTAGGAGAACAACAGTGGCGCTGCCATATCGGCTACTTCGGAGGCCTTTGTTCTTAGAAAGATGGAGAAGTTTTTCTGTTGGCCTACTATAGCCTGTATATTATGTATTAAGAATTTAGGTTTAGTTACATTTGGTGGTCAAGTGTCCTAGTTTTACTTAGCATGGTGTAGGCCTATTCACATAAAAGATGACTACTAAAAGAGGCCTACTCGTCATTATGAACTCATTATGGTTATATTATGGAAATTCAATCCACCTGCTGCTGCTCACCAAGGAGTACTCTGGGAAGCAGGGATTAAATCTACAAAATACCATCTCCACCGAATTGTGATATCTCGATATCTCCGTAAATTCTGGCCATTTCTTGACTGTTGATTCACTTTTGGCCATCTCCGAACCAGATTTCACGTCATCAAAGATTAACCGTCAGTCAAGGTGGCAACTACTGCTTTATCAGTGTATTCAACACTACTGGCGTCGATTATCTACAGAATATCTCTTACGTACTTCAGCCACGACCCAAATGGTGGCTCAAGCAGTCATCATCCAGCCCAGATACATGGTGCTCCTCAAAGAGTAGAACCTTCCACCCTTTAAGTGGAAACTCGGGCGAGTCGTGTCAACACACCCAGGGAGGCAAGTTTTTAAACACACGTTTGCAGTCACAACGTAACGTCAAAACGTGAATCCATCCCACTCGTTTTTGGTGGCTTGGAAAATATGCAAGTTTTTAAAACCAAAACGTACGTTGTGATCTAAATGTGTATTGCTGTTTATTCCCGTTGCGATTGTTCCATGGTGCTCATACTTTGTGATTGTAAACGTTCTTTGACCAAACAGAAACGAGCTTCATTACGCCTAGCGCTAGCAACGACAACTACACAAACTATTTACCAGCTGTCAGTTGTCAAACTTTTGTTATCCTCACATGTGTCAAAAGGTAAGGTCTAAGCCTAGATTTCGTAAGTAAGGGCCTAGGCCTACCTCTAGAGCATGTTTATATTAATTAATTTTGCATCCGAAAGTTGAAAAGAGTACGCGCTCCTTAAACCAATCTTAATCATTACTGTCTAAATCGTTATTGTCTAAATCATTATTGTCTCCTTCATCTGTGGCATTTTCAATCTCATCGCGGAGCTACGTATTCAATTGTTTGTTCGTTGTTGTGGTCACCACGGCTGTCTGAAAAGAAACATTAACTGCCATCGAGTACATTGAATCATGGGGGCAGTGATTTAAAACGTGAAAAATTATCCAACCACGAGTATTTTCACAACGCCAACGAATTCACGTCTCGAAACGTGACGTTCCCTCCCGCCATCGAAATACTCGTGGTTTGATCATTTTTCACGTTTTAAATCACTGCCCACATGATTCAATTGTACTCGATGGCAGTTAATCAAGGTCTACTGGATTTACTCCTAGCGGAGTGCAGTTAATGTTTGTTTTCAGATAGCCGTGGTGACCACAACAACAACAACAACAACAACAATAACAACAAAAAACAATTGAATACGTAGCGCCGCGATTTTGAAGTATCTTCAAACGATGTTCAAACGTTTCTAGTGCACGATGGACCATCTACTTAATTTAGAGTTGATTGAAAATGCCGCAGATGAAGGAGACAATAATGATCTAGACAATAATGAGATTGGTTAAGGAGCGCGTAGACTCTTTTCAACTTTCGGATGCAAAATGTATTAATAAAAACATGCTCTAGAGGTAGGCCTAGGCCACGGCCTAGGCCCTTACTCACGAAATCCAAAGCCTTTGGTGTTTTTATCTAGGCCTAGACCTTGCCTTTTGACAATTCACACATGCTCTAGAGGTAGGCCAAGGCCACGGCCTAGGCCCTTACTGACGAAATCCAAAGCATTTGTTGTTTTTATCTAGGCCTAGACCTTACCTTTTGACACTTGTGAGAATAACAAAAGTTTGACAACTGACAGCTGGTAAATAGTTTGTGTAGTTGTCGTTGCTAGCGCTAGGCGTAACGAAGCTCGTTTCTGATTGGTCGAAGAACGTTTACAATCACAAAGTATGAACACCATGGAACAATCGCAACGGGAATAAACAGCAATACACATTTAGATCACAACGTACGTTTTGGTTTTAAAAACTTGCATATTTTCCAAGCCACCAAAAACGAGTGGGATGGATTCACGTTTTGACGTTACGTTGTGACTGCAAACGTGTGTTTAAAAACTTGCCTCCCTGGGGCTGACGGTCTCGTGAGATCGGTGTCAGTGAGAACGTCAAGTGGAGTGGTTAAAACGCCAATTGTCAAATTATCTCCCTTACTATTTGATGATAAGAAAATGTAATCTTTGTTGAAATGTATTTCAAAGTGGGGTGGATGTTTTGAACGTGGTAGTGCGCTGCGCCAGCGCTCATGTGGTGGTGATTTGTACTGAGTCATTGTTTCATTGTTAGTAGCACCGACAGATATAATGCCAACGTTGGTATCTGCTTTTTTTGGTTGCCTAGCGACAAGATTTTGAATCGGTGTTGTTTCTTGAAGAAATAAAATCCAGTTTTTAAGAAGTTCATATTTTCCTTCTACAGGAGTAACACGCCAAAGCAAACAAACACAAGTTTGATGTGTGTCTGTACATCCACAATCTATTTTTTAAGCCATGGTTTGTGTTGAAACTCCATAGTGTGTGGAACAGAATGGAGAATCAAACTATTCGATGCCTGTTTGCTTTAACACGAATTATCTTTATTTCAGTAATTGATGGGCGATCTCTAGGAAGCCATGAGTTCTGTTGAAGGTCCAGTGCTTATCGAACAAGATGGCGACTTTACGATTACGGATTATGGAAGGTTTATGTATTGGCAAGGTATGTGAGATACATCTCTGAATGGGACATGTTTAATCAATGATCGCCGATTGAAATTTCGCATGCATGAATGCCATTTTTTATATAGGCTTTTTGAAAGCCAGCATGACAACAATGAAACAAATAAACCGGGGGACAAGCCACAAGGTTCTCAACAAAATAACGTAGATGATATGTGAGGTTAAATGTTGTAAAAGATGATTTTCAGAATTGGTCTACAAAGCCGTGATTAGCTCTATCTAAGGGTCCTTGATGGTTATGTTAAGGTGCATTCTTCACTGTTGTGCAGTGTTGTCATTGAAGATCTAGAAGGCCGTGACTCTATTTTAAAGCCCTAGATCAATACGGTTGTTTTAGAGGATTTTTATGGGCTCTGACATCTTGAAATTTGATGCCATTGAAGTGCTGCTGAAAATTAATTCCACACAATATAGAAGGCGTCTACCATTGTTACCAGTATTGTTTAACATTGTTGGTAAAAATAACACGGCCAACTATATGACGCGAAAAATCCTACCACGGTCTTTTTGATCTCCTAGAGCAGCACTTTAATGGCGACCATTAAAACAACCGTATAGGGCACTAGCAACACCAACATACAACAATGGAACAAATGAATTGAACTGATGGACAAATAATCAGCTTTCAAAATAATAAAATTGCAATCATAGAAATAAAAACAAGTGTCGCAATAGTAACTGCTCACCATTTAAAACTTTTAATGATAGTCAACGACTAAGTGAAAGTTTTGTATGTGTATTTGTTTGTTTTTTGTTTTGTTTTCCAAAATCAGACGAAATTATTTTTTGACAGCTTGTTGTTTGTCCATCGATTTAATTCATTTGTTTCATTGTTGTCTTTTGTTGTTGCTAGTGCCGTATAGGGAAGGCTCACACATTTTTTTATTTGCTAACTGGTTACCTTAAGTTAAAATAAACGGGAACTAATTGGATTAGGCTCAAAAGGTGCATTAACATCACTTTAACAGAAAGTCAAAGACATTGCTGTCAAAACACGCTCAGAAACGGACCTGCGCCATCTTGCTCGCGATTAAAAGGTTCTGACGTCATAACTCAGTAAACAATAATTTTATATCATACAAGTAGTACTGAAATTCCACCCTTAGTAAATTATTGCTCTCATATGACTTAAACTGAACCAACGTTTATTTCTAGTTAGTAAATGAACACTGCTCAACATTAATTAACAACAATATGTTAAATAATTGCATTATTTTAAACAAGGTTTGGTAAATACTGTATCAAAATGTATTTTCTGAAGAAAACAGTGGTATAAAAGGAATTGTTGTTAAATCACTGCTTCCTAGATATTGTAAGATGTTCAACTTAATATCGTCAATATTATTAAGAATACTTCAAGGAGGCAGTTGTGGACATGAATAATGACGTGAAGCGCCGTTTTTTAATTACGGATCGGGAAGTTCCAAATTTAAAACTTAAAATGCTAACAGAATTGGAAATATATGCTGCTCAGATATAAAAATTATACTGCCCGTATTTTTAGATAATGATCATCCATTTTTCGGTACTTTGAGGAATATTTATTTTTGATGAGCCTTCCCTATTCTAAAAAAAAATATAATGTAAGTTGTAACCGCGTAGATGACCACAAGTTCAAGTTTTTGACTTCGCCTGCAAGAAGTGATTGACGCTTTACTCCCCTGCTGGTTCACCTGATCACATATAACTACTTTTGTTGCAGGTTTCTGGAAGGACGAAAACCCCGAACCCAACCTTGAGTTCTATCTCAAGTACTTCAGCCCACGGTTGGCTCACCTGCTCGTCAAGCATCGCTTCCTCCGTACGGTCCTGCGATTATTCCGTCAATTCAACCCTCGTTTCGTAATAATTTCTTTATTCGTCCAAATATTCTACCTTCAACCGAAAGCAATTTATCTCTACAATAGCAACTCTTTTGATATTGTCGGTAACGTCTGTGCCATCATCATTCATGGTTTAATGTTGACAATGGCATGTACAGCGTTCTTTCAGCTCGACTTGCTCCGTCTTCTCTGTGCAAAGCTGGATGGAATGTTGGTTCCTGGACAATTGAACAACCAGGAACAGAAAGAAATATATTACAAAACGTGCACAATAAGTAGGAAACTAAAAAACATCAATATACCTGCTACAGTCGCAGCGTCCGTCGTACTGACTTCAGATTTTTTGGTTCGTTTACTCCCAGCACGACAATTTTCAACCAAGTATGTTCATTTATAGTAAATTTGTTTCAATGAGTCTTGTTGAGCTTTTGGGTTTAACACCACTAACTTATAATATAATAATATATATATATATATATATATATATATATATAAATATATAAATATATAGGCCTATTATAATATATAAAATATATATATATATATAATCGCGCTTTCCCTGCTTCCCTGCATAAACAGCAGAATACTGCAATCTATGTCAATACCAAAAGCGCCCAACGCTTTTATTTACCGAGTGAGGCAAAAATTTGTTGGGCGAAAATTTATTTATTACTTTTTAGTGCATTTAAATAATATAAGCGTTGTTTTTTTTTTAAAACTATTTTTTTCGTGTAATATTATTTTATAATTTTTAGTCTTAAAGAATCTTGCAATACAATATATGCTCACTGGACGTGTCCGAATTTAGAAGACTGCATACTTGTCAGAAAATACGACTGTGTGAAAATTTTCAGCTCGATCGGACGTTGGGAAGTGGGTGAAATATCGATTAATTAATTATGATGGTTAAATTGATTATTTAGTAAATATGACAATTGATTCATGTATTGTCATTAAGAATACGTCTGTGTGAAAACTTTCAACTCGATTCGACGTTGGGAAGTGGGTGAAACATCGATTCCCATATAAAACATTATTTAATTATGATGAATTAATTGACCATTTTTAGTAAATATGACAATTGATTCGTGTATTTTCATTAAGAATACGTCTGTGTGAAAACTTTCAGCTCAACTCTCGACGTTCGGAAGTGGGTTAAACATCGATTCCCATATAAAACATCAATTAATTAATTATGATGGCTTAATTGATTATTTAGTAAATATGAGAATTGATTCATGTATTGTCATTAAGAATACGTCTGTGTGAAAACTTTCAGCTCAATTCAACGTTGGAAAGTGGGTGAAATATAGATTCCCATATAAAACACCAATTAATTAGTTTTGATGAATTAATTGATTATTAAGTAAATATGACAATTGATTCGTGTATTGTCATTAAGAATACGTCTGTGTGAAAACGTTCAACTCGATTTGACGTTGGGAAGTGGGTTAAACATCGATTTCCATATAAAACATTAATTAAGAAATTATGATGAATTAATTAACAATTTAATAAATATGACAGTTGATTCACGTATTGTCATTAGGAAACAAATTTCAGCTTGATCGGACATTTAGAAGTAGGTGGTATATCGATTCAAAGATTCCGTCCAGACAGACAAACAAGGCAAGCTAATATATAAGCGTTGTAATAATAAATGCCCGCGTTCTGGTGTTAGGGTTTCACATGCTTCGAAATATAGAACTCTCACGTACAAGTCTTGTGTGGAAAGCGTGGTTGTAGCCATTTACAAAAAAAGTACCCTTAGTAATATTGTTGATGGGGTGGTTTTAGTTCGACCTTGACCTCAGTAATGTTACATTAATTGCGGCCTTCCTTGACGCTTGTGACCACTCACTGAAATGGTAATAATATCTTGCATACGTTTCCGTCATTTATTTCGAGTTTATAATTACATGCAATCCGGAGAACCGACGACAGTTATTCCCACGTGCCCAGGGACTGCTACCTTATCGTGGTGGTCAGGTGTGCGTGCTTTGGTGATCCCAATAACTGAGCCAGCAAAACCATATGGTTCTGGTTCTGGTAGGGCTACCCTAGTCGGACAGGTCGAGGTGGAGAAGTCAGACGGAAGGCAATCTTCTTCCACTCCACCCTTTTCCCTTTTCCTTCCCTCTATGACAATTCCCAAGCTCCAATTTGCGAATGAAACTCTTTGCTTGCTAATTGGACAATTTCAAAGCGTAGATTGATAATGAGTATTTTTGTAACAATACTAAAAATTATATCGAAACGAAACATATTACAGGAAACAATTATTTTAAGATAATAGCGTCGATTTCTCTATTTACTCGTTCATTTGCCCCCTAACCTTGCAGGAAGCACAGCATTATTGTCCACTGATATGACATGTGTATTGATCTTCATCAAGGCAATCGTTTTTACATTTACATATCCACTTCGTTACAAAAGTGCATTGCGCTCAGGAATGGTTTAGTCCATTTAGGTTCCCACACACCTGACGCGTCTGTACATCATTCCCAGCTAGCAGAACTAGGATGTTTTGAGACATAGATGGCTGATGATATCCAAACGAACCCAGCCTAGAACACAGCACTTAAAATGTTAACGCAATGCATCTTGTGTTGGAGGCAAGCTCTCTATATTGGCTTTCCTTTCTGCGTGTGCAGCCCTTACGACATTAATACATGTTGCACGGTCACTGTTTCGACCATAGAGAACAACAATAATTTTCTCCAAGAACCCAACATTGTAATCATCCAGTTGCTCTACAGGTATTCAAAGACTTTTTGAACCTCGCAATGACTTCTGCAATATAGTACACGTTATCCAGGCTATTTCCTCCAAGAATGGAAGAATGGGAGCGCTGCAGACTTTTCTGGTACAAGTGTTTTGGAAATCGTGTGTGCTGCTATAATTCGTACATTGCTGCCTACTCCAAACTGTACCCACACCTTTTTTCCGTAATGTTATTGGCAGCGGTAGTACAAATCACAATCTAAGTCTACATGTGTACATGGTACAGTTAATGTAATATGAGACTTCTGTCTGCTTTCTTGTGGTTGCAAGGCCCAACAACTTCCAAACACACACTATCTTCAATGCACAGAGCGCGGCTTCTGCCTTATAGTAACAATTATTAATTCAATTGTGTTGTGTTCTATTCAATTGCAGTATGAATTCACAACATATTAGATAAATGTGCTTTGTTTTCGTCTTTCTACTTCACGATAAACATCACATACAATGTGAGCCTTTACGAGCAGTCTTAAACTGTGACAACATAATGTGGCTTTAACACTTGCATTGCATGACCTCAAAATGTTTTTAGGCAATGGTGGTGTGTTGTTGTTATGGCTTCATTTCTCTTGCTGCTGGCCCCTTTTGAACGGTAACAATTCAGCTTGTTAATAACCGTTACCGCCTAAAATAACAGCATCAATCTGTTGTGAGTCTATGAAAGAGTAAATTTTTGAGCAATCAAGACAAGCAAGCATGTCGGAATCCTTTCCCAATCTTAGTTGTCCACCTTGGGAAAAAGACGACGGAAGGGATTATTGTCATGCAAAAGGAACTTTTAATTATTTCATGTTTGACGACGTACTTGACAAGCAGGTCATATGACGTTGGCGAGTGATTAGAGGAGAGAGACAAGTGTGGAGGAACATATTCAAAGGGGTTAAGAGGAGGAAAAGGACCGTGGAGGACCTCATTTGGTCGCTTCTTACGATTTGCAGAGTCACCCTAAGCAAATTCTACCCCGGCCCAGATTTGAGCACAGTTACGAGTGTTTCACCCTATATGAAAACGAGAAAATAATACGCAATCATTATTCAGAGATACTATCTGAAGGTTTTGTTTGGGTTGGTGGCCTTTTGACAGGAGCCGTTCCCAAAAGAGATTGCAATTTATTTTTCGGTACACACAAGCGAAGCTGGGGAATGCTGACGACAATTTTAACAAATGCAATAATTTCTAGGCCATGTTTCCCAATATTTCTCACGATTTTAACATTTTCCTCTGGGATTATTTCCTTGTTGAGGATACGGACAATATTCCCACTCGTCTCTTCAGAAGATTTTCCTTGCTGCACCTAGAACTTTTACCATTTGAAATGACCGAAAATAAATGTGAATTACCATTACAATTTCAACGAGTAGTCACAAACTATAAGAGAGGTCTCAATTCAATGTAACCTAGTCGAGATCAAGGTTGAACTTAAACCACCCTATCAATGACTGAGGGTAGTTTTTTTATTAACGTGTATAACTTTACTTTTCACACACGAATTTTACACGAGACATATGTATTTTTAAGCAAGTAAAAACTTTAACACTACGACGCGGGCATTCAATCTTAGTCAGTAGGTCAAAGGTCACATATAATTTGACTCAAAACATTATAAAACATGTATTAACACACAATTTGTGTTCTAGACATAATTTGTGACACAACGAATGGTCACACGATACATTTTCTCAAATATTTGAAAAATTTAGAGACTTAAGAACAAAGGTCACGTTATCTGATAACATTGTTATTGCCAAGGGGGGTCCTACGTATGTATGGGGGGGCCGTGCTGATTCCAGGCTAGTTTTCTATCGGTGTTGGCTGGTGGGGGGGGGGTACACCAGGCTATACCTGCACTCGCGGACATGAAAATATGCATTCCATTCTTACCTAATTAATGCAAGGTTATCCTCAAGTTGTGATGAGCTCCATCAAATTTGCGAAACACCTCGCGCATATTAAAGGGATAGTCAGGTGAAAAACTAAAAAACCACCAATGAATCATAAGTGCATGAGATTCTGAGATTCAGTTGTGTGTAAAATAAAATTGATATAGGTTGCTTCAATGCAAGAAACAAAATAGTGAACATTTAGCTATTCTACTAAATTCCTTTTGCCAGCTCTGCTGCATTTTTCTTCTAAAGCATAGTAGCAGATGTATTGGTTCTGAGCTCGCTAGCGCCTTCCCGATAGACAAAGCACTCATTGTGTTATACGAGACCAGCCACAACACTCGGCCACTGCGGACAGTGCCGCTCAAAACAGATTGCAGCTTTTCTACACATCAAGTCACACAAAAATTAATTGCAGGGCGTTTTGTAGAAGTACACGTTCGTACCTAGAAGCATGTTATCGGTAGAGAAACGATGCACATTGAAACTCCTGATCGATTTTTGATAAGTGCCTTATTTTAGCGGTGGTTTTACTATCTCGAGGCAACATTTCTTTTACATGGGATTTACCATGAGAAAAGTTGCTCGGTGCTTCTTGGTAGCAACAAGCCAAAAAATCGAGTTTTCTTTAATTTTTGAACCGCCTGCTTAAATGGACTGTTTTAGTCATGTTTTCATATTTGAGGGTGGACATATACAAATGGTAGGTTTTTTAGTTTTTCACCAGACTATTCCTAAGACCTTGAGCAATGTATTTTTCTACTGATAGGACGGATAGTATACTTAGTCGATTGTTTCCCACTCGATTTTGTAAGTATAACTCGTGATACGGTGCATGCTCGAAAATGTTCTTTCACAAGCAGCACTTGATGCAGGTATTGTTAGGCTAATAGTGAACAGTTTGTAAGCTTCATTGAAAGCAAGGAGGGGCATACAACCTTCCAATACGGTTTGAAACTTCTGGCTTCAGTTACCAAGTGCAAGCAGTGAAAAACTTGAAAGTAAAAAATGAAAATGCTACGAACTCCAGTTTGATAAATATTTGGTATAGAGTGTGGTGGATTGGTGTAATCAATTTCAGCTACAAGAACTAGTTATAGAAGCGCGGCTATTTGAACGCGAATTATTTGTTTTTTGGCGTGCATGCGGCGGCACCAACGTAGTGTAACAGTGGTAATTTATTTTGGCTTGAGGGGGCCGCTGGGGGGGCCGAGAAATTTTAGGGGGGGGCACCGGCCCCCCCTGCCCCCTCCCCTCCCCCCCCCCTCTAGCGTCGTCACTGGCCATAGCTACGAAACACATAGAGAAATGGTGTGATGTCCCCCCCACTAATAATGTGTATGTATTTATAGACATGACATGGAACTGAATGTCAGAGACCCAAGTGCATGACATCCCCCCCCGCGAGCTCTGCCGTGCCAAGTAGAAGGCTACTGCTACGCTCTCGATTGTAATATTGCAATCAACTATCTTACTGTTAGGGACACAACTTATCGGTATAGAATAACGTTCGATCTGAATTTGAAATAAATACATATACATTTTCGAACATAGCTCTACCACTGTTCGGCGATCCAAATTATTGCATTACTTAAAATATTTAAAGATATACCGATTATAAAAATTAATAGCGTCGTTCTAAAAGATTTTCCATAAGTTTATTTCTTTATACTTTTTTTAAAAATGAAAATGTGCATATTTTATAGTATACCAAAAGCAAAAGATGAAAAAATATGAGTATCAAAATAAACCATAAGCTAATACCAAAGATTTGTAATCTTTGCTATTACCACACGATTTCTCAAATCAAAATGGTTTATGTATGGTATAGGATCCCCTCACCGCATTGTAATTGGGTTTTAGTGAGCACTGGTATACTGTATCGTAACGGTAATCTTATGTCTCTTTTGTTACAGGGAATGGTTCCCCTGGGACACGTCTTCTTCACCTTCGTATGAAATAACTCTGTTCATACGATGGCTCCAGACAATATCTTACTGCAGTATTTCCTGTTCAATGACGTGGCTATTAGTTCTAGCCATAATAATGCCCATAACGAATTTTAAAATTCTCAACAACAAACTCGAATATATTCGTGCTATTTCGATCGAGCGAATCAAGGCAAGGAAGCTGAAGGAGTCTTCTGGTTTTGCACCGGACACGATTCTGTCTATTGATTTCGATGACAGCGATCTATTTCATATGCGGGGTGATCTACTAAAAGCTGCACCAGCTGCTCTCAATGCAGGAATAGTTATTAATTGTATGGCACATGCGAGACCTCTGTTTGAAGCAGGGCATCTTGGGTCTACCTCTGGAAGGGAACGAGCTGCTTTGGAGGATACATTTCAAGATTCTATGGGAAAGCCAGGAAATCAATTGGCCGTAACTTCTGAACTGGATGAAGAAATGCATAATGTTTTGACAGAATGCATTCAACTTCATGTTAATTTGATAAGGTAGGTAGTAATTAGCAAACCACAAAACTTGCAATGAAACTTTTTTCTAAATAGGCCTATAATACTATAAATATATTTATTTGCAGGTACATTGGTTTATGCGAGGAGTTTGGTAATGCAGCTATGGTGGCTCTTCTCCTAGCGAACACATTGTCATTGGGAATGGCCACAATGACAGTTATGGCGGTATGTCTTTGTATTGACTGCTCAGAATATACTAGATGCTTTCGGCGGCAAGAAAATAAACTATTACGATGAGTAATTAGCTGTCAATTGTTTTTTGGAGTTTTATTAAGCGAGCGAAGCGAGCGTTTCCACTTGACTCTTATGGCACTTCGTTCTGTTTTGTTTTTTTTTGTTTTTTTTTTATGTCCGTCGATAGCGGTCGAACGGAAAGTCCGATCAACTTGAAATTTGGACCATCCACAAGCCTCGATGTGGATTGAAGGTGTATAGTTTTGAGGCAAAATCGTTCGAAAAGTTACAAAGTTACACCATAGTTACTGCAAAATATTTTTCTGAAACAAAATGGCGGCCAAATGTGAGATAGCCAGATTTTTCTACAGATTTTTCCAGTCACGAATATGTTAATGTAATGGCGATCTGATAAGTATTGGCAAAGTTACACGAAAGTTACTCGAAAATATTTTTCTAAAACGCAGTAACGGCAAAATGTGAGGTGGCTATCTTATAGTAAATTTTTGTCCGGTCACGAATATACTAATGTAAACGCGATCCGACACGTATTAGGAGCAGAAATTACATTTCTATTGCTGTCAATAAGTGTTAGTAACGGTGGCGGACCGTGTTGAAAACATGACCACGAAAATTCTTAGCAACGCACATTGCACTGCATACAACAATGTCGGAAAGTATAATAGCCATGGAAATTAGAACAATTTTTGCAATGTGCATTCTTGAATTGTTGTTAATTGTTGTTCGTATTAGCACTGAAAACTTTTCGCCAGAAAGTTCGTAGATATTGACGCGCTCGCTTATCAACGCGTCAAACAGAGCGTTTTCCTAGTATAGTAAATTTTTGTCCGGTCACTAATGTAAACGCAATCTGATACGTAGAGGCATAAATTACATTTCAAATGCTGTCAATAACAGCTGTTAGTAACGGTGGCGGACCGCGGCGAAAACACTAGACAGAATGACAACGAAAATTCTTAACAACGCACATTGCACTGCATTCAACAATATCGGGAAGTATAATAGCTATGGAAATTAGAAACATTTTTGTGATGCGCATTCTTGAAATGTTGTTAATTGTTGTTTTTATTAGCTTTGAGATCTTTTCGCCAGAACGTTCGTAGATATGGACGCGCTCGCTTATCAACGCGTCAAACAGAGCGTTTTCCTAGTATTAAGCGAGCGAAGCGAGCGTTTCCACTTGACTCTTATCGCACTTCGTTCTGTTTTTTTTTTTTATGTCCATCGATAGCGGTCGAACGGAAAGTCCGATCAACTTGAAATTTAAACCATCCACAAGCCTCGATGTGGATTGAAGGTGTATAGTTTTGAGGCAAAATCGTTCGAGAAGTTACAAAGTTACACCATAGTTACTGCAAAATATTTTTCTGAAACAAAATGGCGGCAAAATGTGAGATAGCCAGATTTTTCTACAGATTTTTTCGGTCACAAATATGTTAATGTACTGGCGATCTGATAAGAATTGGCAAAGTTACACGAAAGTTACTCGAAAATATTTTTCTAAAACTTAGTAACGGCAAAATGTGAGGTCGCTTTCTTATAGTAAATTTTTGTCCGGTCACGAATATACTAATGTAAACGCGATCCGATACGTATTAGAGACAGAAATTACATTTCTATTGCTGTCAATAAGTGTTAGTAACGGTGGCGGACCGTGTTGAAAACATGACCACGAAAATTCTTAGCAACGCACATTGCACTGCATACAACAATGTCGGAAAGTATTATAGCCATGGAAATAAGAACAATTTTTTTAATGCGCATTCTTGAATTGTTGTTAATTGTTGTTCGTAATCGTATTAGCATTGAAATCTTTTCGCCAGAAAGTTCGTAGATATTGACGCGCTCGCTTATCAACGCGTCAAACAGAGCGTTTTCCTAGTGGTTAAATATACACCTGCGTACAAGAGTACAGTGGAAAGTGAACATTTGACAACGGACAAGGCAGCGCCATGTTTCGTGCAAGGTTCAAACCTCGACCGCTAGGCGGAGCTGATCATGTAAACCTTGGCGTGCTGTTGTCGCTGTTGCTGACAGCGTTATCTATGTAATTAGCTATCACCGGGTTAACACTGACGCGTCTATTTTATTTTGTTGTATAGTGAAGCCATTTAAAGACTCCATTAGCCTTGTCGTTGTTTCCGCCATTGCTCAACATAAAAATGATTGTCTATTGACCATAAAATTATCTCACATATGGCCGCCATTTTTATCCCATTTATTTATCCTATTCGTGATTCGTCCGGTCTCTAATCAATATTACCATTTTTCAAGTTAAGCAAACACCACTAACGCCAACATAATTATTTCCTTAACAGGATAACGAACAATCTAAGCTGATGATCCTGATTATTCTATTCCTTTTCACCTCGATATCGTTGTTGTACTTCATGGTTAACATCAGTCTGCAACTAGTCTCAGATCAAGTAAGTATTATTTTCTGCAAATATTCGATATCGTTGTTGTACTTCATGGCAGGGGCGTCGGAAGTCTATTTTTCCAGGGGGGGCGAACTTTCCAGCTGACTTTGCAACATTTTGTTAAAAAAAAAATCCATAAGTTACCATGCAGCCAGCCTCTGAAATCGCTTGAAGGAATAAGCGGAATCTGAACTCTAAAATGCATTTAATTCATATTGGCCATTTTTTCAGGGGGGGCAAGATGATACTCTCGCCCCCCCCTGTGCAAGCACAGGGGGGTCGACTGGCCCCCCTGCCCCCCCGGTTCCGACGCCCCTGCTTCATGGTTAACATCAGTCTGCAACTAGTCTCAGATCAAGTAAGTATTATTTACTGCAAATATTCGATATCGTTGTTGTACTTCATGGTTAACATCAGTCTGCAACTAGTCTCAGATTAAGTAAGTATTATTAACTGCAAATATTCGATATCGTTGTTGTACTTCATAGTTAGTTACAGTATGCGACGAGAGAAGAAAAAAAAAGAGGAATAATTTCAAATGTCCCGGATGGTACATTCATAACACTTTTAAGGTTGAATATTAAAATTGCAGACAAATGTTAATGTTTCAGTAAGAAACATAACTAGTTTTTCAAAAAAAAAAAATTTCAGCTTACAACTTTGAAAATATTTCAAATCCGAATTTTTCTGAACTTTTAAATTTTTTTTTTTTAAACGAAAATTTAATTCCTACATGTGTACATTTTTTAATTTTAAACATGTTTCCTTATACACATCAAATAACTTCTCTAGATTATGAACATAAAAGTTGAATATAACCTACGAAATTAATTTGGGATTCATTTCCAGCACGAGGCAGTCTGTGAGTCTGTATACAGATGTGATTGGCTGGAAGCCTCGCCGAGCTTCAAGAAGTCCATGCTCGTCATCATGAGCCGAGCCAACGTTCTACTGGAGGTCAAACCCATGGGGTGCGACCCTCTGTCACGCAAGAACTTTGCGCAGGTCAGTGAGACACTCACACTCTCAACCCATGGAGACAGCGTATGGCAAGCGAGCGAGCGAGGAGCTCGCGCGAATTTATCCTGTCGATTAGGCCTACGTCGTTGAACACTTAATAATAATCAATCAATGAATCGGCCACTCTTCTTGCGGTTTACAATGTCACACATATTTTTGTGAACTTTATCGGGGGATATACGTGGTGAAACAAATCTAGCAACTAGCACAAGTGATTGGTGAACCTACAGTAGAGTTCCGCGGGAGTTTACACCATGGCCACACCATTTTCCCCACGTTTTGGACACCCATATATAGGTTGAAAGATAAGCTACCCGGGGATTTCTTGTTTTCCAAGAACGATCGGACCTCATCGCCTTGAAGAATGTGATGTGTGTATTCAGTCATCTGAATTCCTCGTCCTTTGCTCGATGTTGAATGGGGATGATTGCTCGACTGGTCTTTGCTCTAGGGGTGTACCAAGAAAACTACCTAAAAGGTTGGTGTAAACTCCCGCGGAACTCCACTGTAGTGTCTATAGATTCACAAGATATCATAGCATTTTTTCTGGTTAACTTGAAGACTAGCCTCACTTTGGACTTTTTGTGGTCTCATTAAGAAGTTTCTAATTTCTGTTGGAAAAAAGGCTTATACAACGAACTTTCCAAAATGTTTTACAATTTTTCTCTCAGATATTTGACTAAATTACAAGAGACCAAAGTTAGGTTCTTGCAGTTAACGGCAATAGAAAGCTTCACGTTAACCGTGTAACATTTTTATTTCAAAAATTTTATCTCATGGATGCTACTCGAAATTAAAAATCTGAGTCTAAAGGGGACTGTGGTTTGGTTGGTAAGGCCTATCGGCCGAATGATAAATAATTCAAATATTCTAATCACTAGGGTAGTTTTTTGGTTATTAAACCATAATAAGTAATACATATTCAATACAAATTACAACTATACTGAATGTAATGTTAGATACATTTAGCATTCACCGGTTCTGATTCAGATTTTCGATTTCGAGTAGCATTCTTAAGATATAATTAAAACTTGAATATTGTGTGCGGATTGAGGCTAAAAAGCACTTTTGCTACGAACTATACTTGCAAATGTGTATGGGTTATGTATGAAGTGTACCACTCCTCCCTGCCACTACCAAAACTCCGACCGACCTCCGTGCACTTCGTTTTCTTTTCAGTCGAGGAGAAACTCTTCATGGAGCAGGGTCACGTCCGCGATGCTGCCGCTCTGCTCACTTTGTTTCATGTTTCCCTCCAATTCTTGGATTGTATTTGGACATTCGCGTACTCAACTAATATTGAGCGGAGCTAGGACAAAAGGAGACAGTTTTCTTTGCGCAAATTACCTGTCTGTCTATACCCGCAAAGTAGTTACGGCTGGACTGTGATGCGAGCAAACTGATGCGCTTTACATCCATGTACGTATTACACCAAACCTTGAACAGTTTTCGACGTAGGCTTGAGACTTCAAGCATTTTGGGAAGGTGAGGACCGAGCGCATGATAAGCACTTTTTTTCTTGTAAAAGACTCTTTTCATAAATAAGTTATGAAATAGTAAAAACAGCATATACTCAAGTGCCTATTCAACGGGACACGAAAAACTTCATTACAATAAACTGGGCTCATAATTGTGTTTTAAAATTATATACCATCACTCCTAAGATAACAACTTATAGTGTACTACATTTTCGTGTCCTTGACAAGGTCTAGAGGTGTTTTTTAGCATTAACGTTAAGACTTTTGAAGCTATGGGTACGCGTAAAAAATAAAAAAGCAATTTTTAAAACCTGTTTTTGCAGACATAATAACAATATTTATCAATATTCATCAAAATAACTTACCTAGATATACACACCTTACGACCACAAACAGACATACGACCTCTTATGCATGTAGGTCCAGATAGAAATCATATGCTCTAACCATACGATCGGCCAATTAAGAATGCCTTGTACAGGGTATGGCCTGCCCAGGACCGCTATACCTTATCGTGGTGGGCAGACTTGTGTGCATTGTTGATCCTGAGAGTAGTGACGTAACTATTATTTCGTGGTGATGGTTGATTGGGGGGGGGAGGGTGCGGGGAGCTTCAACAGGAGAAAATGTGGTGTGGGAACCGCAAGGGGTCTAAGGCGATGACACTATCTCGCCGGAAGCGAACTTTTGTTTCGATTATTATATATATATTTCGTAATTATTTAGTCAAAGAATAGAACTCGAAGCATTATACCAATTGGATTATTTTACGCTAATGGTTCCGACAACGTTTGAGTGAAATGTTGTATTTATTTTGGTTGAAATGTATGCAATTTCCTAGTACACGTACTTGATGTCCTTAACACTATCATCACATTAATTATCATTAAACTATCACTAAAAGATCAGTCTCGATGTAGTTTCCGGGAGTGGACTTGAAATTATTAACTCCCCCCCCCCCCCCCCCTCCACCCCCCCAACAAATTTACGCACCTGATCAAGATCTATGCCGGCGGAAGCGTATGCTTCTGTTAGGGCCATCGTAGCCAGCCGGACAGGTCAAGTTGGAGAAGCCAGGTGAAAGCAGTCCACATCCTCTCCTTTCCTTTTCCTCCCCTTTACGTGCTACTTGTCCTTTCCTCCAAATACCCCCAGACGTACTATTATAACACAGTTGTCGAGTATACGTCGCTAAATAACAAGTAATCAATGCACATGGTACGGGCCCCACCGCTCTACTGTGTGTCTAGAGGTTTAGTTCTATGTTTGTGTTCTAGGTGATGAATATGGCTTACAAGACGGTCAGCACACTTACTAACACGATAAAGTGAGGCAACAAGGCTTCAGCACTGAGGTCGCCGTTCTTCAGTTTGAGCAATGCACAGACAAATACAACATATCCCTCACCGCGAGCAATTAGGCTTTGCACGTTGTGAAATGATTTAAAAGCGTGCACGTACACGTCACATCTGTGCGCGTGGCGGCCACGTTAGTGACCAAACTTTGATGTTGCCATGGAGAAACCATTGAAGCCTGTTGTAGTAGAACACAGAAACCCTCAGTTCTTTTAAATTCAGCCTGTCTTTGAAATAACATTGGTATGAGGTGTGGTAATTTGGGATATTGTATTACTTGTGCTTACTTTTTAAACTAAAATATAAGGTTACTTAGTAAATTTGAATAATTTTCGCCAATTATCTAGGATATGGCTATAACAATCGTAGCGTGATCATGGCCGCTGTAGCGTCACGTGGGAACTATGAGTAATATAATTTACTGTTGAATGAACACCTCAAGACAATTTTAGTAGTATTGAAATTGTCAAATTTAATCCAATACAATCACTTTTAAAACATTTTTTTTAGAGTGTATGCACATTCCGGTGTATACACCCCGCATTATAGCAAAATATTGGCAATTAAGTTTATTTAAACCTTAATTTCTCTAGCTTGTATAGCTACTTGTGTGAGGCCCTAAATGCGAAACAAACGTTCATCTACCTCCCAACCAGATTCCCCTTATGACGACCTCGGCGATGTGAGATGGCTCTGATTCGGCCGACGCTCTATGACCCAGTTGTTGTGTCTTAAACAGACAAACAAACAAACACTAACTAACTATCTAACTAACTAACTAACTAACTAACTAACTAACTAACTAACTTACTAACTAATTTTCAAACTAACTAACTAACTAACTAACTAACTTACTAACTAATTAACTAACTTACTTTCTTTCTAACTAACTCACTGACTTACTAACTAACTAACTTACTAACTAACTAACTTACTTACTAACTAACTAACTAACTTACTTACTTACTAACTAATTAACTAACTTACTTTCTTTCTAACTAACTCACTGACTTAATAACTAACTAACTTACTAACTAACTAACTAACCTACTAACCAATTTACTAACTAACTAACTAATTAACTAAGTAACTAACTTACTAACTAACTAAGTAGAACTAAGCAACAAACAACAAACAGTAACTAACTATCTAAGCAAGTAACTACCTAAGTAAGTGTTTAAAATTTAAATAACAATCAATCATAATCATTATTATTATTATCATTATCAATCTTTATGTTGTAAAATTTCTTCTTTTAGACTAAAGCAATCCTGAGCATTTTACTCGATTCACAAGTGTTTCGAATTGTTATTCTGGTCCTTACAGCTGTAAAACCAGCCAAGCCTAACATTGGGCTCCTTGTGAATACAAGTCAGTTGAAGAAGTTGAATTTCTATTGAGAGAACAAAGACACAAAACATTCCAATTATATGTTTTGAAAATTAGTTCCCAGTTATGACTTTGGATTCATAAGGCGTCCAAAACTAAGCTGGCCTTACATAAGACCAGAAAAAGTTCATAGTCGTTCCCTACCCCTCAAACCGCCCGTTGTTGCTATGGATTTGTTATCAATATGGGAAATAACATACATAAAACTATTACCTAGTAACAACGGGCACCCCAAGGGGTAGGGGACGACTGTGAACTCCAGCTATATAGGACCTCTGGTGAATCCAGAACCTCAGGTTAATATATCAATAACACGTCATACATCTTATGCATTCGAATAAGTGGTCACTTTGGATATACATTGGTCAGTATGGGTATATATAATGACGTACAGGTCCTGTTGTTTACTATTTAAGCAACCTACAATTAAAACACTAGTTATTAATTGGTATCATTATAATATGTATTATTCTCACGATTGTTAATTATTAATGCATTTTTACATTGTTGTGTAATAACAGTTCTTTTATTTTATTTTTATGGCTTCATTTCCAATAAACAATGTGATTAATTAATTTCAAAATTATTTATAATTAAATTAATAATTAGAAATAAAATTAATGATTACTTTATAAAATTAATTAATAAGCTCGAAGTTAATTTCAAAATTCATTGATCAATTAAGTAAGTATAATGCGCAAAATAGGCATGCATGAAATAGCTCCAATCTGAAGATATTCGCCGCCGTAAGTAAACATTTAAAAGTGAGAGAACAAACCTTTTTAAAAATAAGTTTCAATCATCTTGAATGTTAATAAAATAAATATTGTAAATTGTAACATTAAGAATTTGACTTCTTTGATAAAAGGAACGGCTTACCAAAAATATTACTCAACACTGATGATTTATGTGATACCAATGCGCAATACTTGTTATAGTTACCTAGTCTACTGTAGTTAATGTGACTCGTCTTCAAGATTAATACACCAAACAAAATTACTATGTTGTAATTCTAAATTCACAATAAATGATGTTCCTCCAAGATCAATTTGTTTTTCTTTCCTCTGAGAATTTCCTCATTAAAAATACGTTCCCTAGCAAACTTCAGATCCCGCCAGACAACTTGCTCTATACGGTGGACTTCAAGAAGCCACGCCCCAACCTTATTAACCCTTTAAATTAATTTCGTAGTAAGTATTAAACTGGTAAGTTCGTAATCTAAAAAGAATTCATTTTATAAAGAAACAAAGTTTCAAAATTAAAAATCTTAATTTTTTACTTCGTTTTTTTACATTAAGTTTTAAATATAAAGTTTTTTAACGTCGTCTTTTATGTACTTTTTATACAACTCCATTCTGTATTCACGTTGTTATGGTAAAGAAACAGGGATAAGGGAAAACTTTGAACCAAATTTTTTAAAATCAGTGCGAAGCCAATGAGTATTGAAAGATGGGTCAAAATTCAAATTCCACTGTTTAAAAGGGTTGCCAGTCCGGCCGTGCTCAGGAGGGACAAGTTCACACTACACTGCGCTGCCGTCGTTATTACCTTGTTTTGCTGCTATTGTTAAAAAATCACTAAAACTCAAGACGATACAAACCAATCATGTTTTTTCATGGTGTATTCTATTGAAAAAACCTCATTTAGTAACAATAATGAAAATTATTTTTTAATTTGTTAAAAAAAAAGTCTGTTTCAAATGTAAATAGACCTTGTTTTATAATTTATTTAAGTATCGCCTTA
Source organism: Isoperla grammatica (assembly GCA_945910005.1). Classification (NCBI taxonomy): domain Eukaryota; kingdom Metazoa; phylum Arthropoda; class Insecta; order Plecoptera; family Perlodidae; genus Isoperla; species Isoperla grammatica. The sequence continues at coordinate 91,897,391 of OX246738.1, forward strand.
ATTTCGATTGCTCTTAAATCTACAATTTAAATCATACACATGTTATATTCAATATTAATATGAATAAAATAATTATAAATTATATACCTATCTTCGATTGTGTATACAAAATGTTGTTAGTATTTTACATCATGTTTTGTATTGTGACGTGCCGTGCATTGTGGGTATCCCGCGCTTACGGCCGCACCGTATTCATCAACACTAGAGCTACGTTTCGTCTCGTTTTTGAACACTGAGTATTTTATGCCATTATAGGATATTTATTTATTATTTATTTATTTATTTTTCTATTTTTGTTGATTAGTGATTAAATTTGTATATAGATAGTCTGTGTTTGTAAAAAAAAAAACACACAAAAAAACGATATTATATGTATAAAACATTGTACGTGTGTTGTAATCAATCAATCAATCAATCAATCAATCAACACATCAATTTCATCATCAATCATCTTGACAATTTATAAAGCTATTATTATGGTTTGAATGTCGTTAATCACGTTTTAGAACTAGCCTGCATCTACGTAATGCAACTTCTTATACACATATACAAATATTAGTTTATGAATTAGAGCCAATTGAGAAGATCACGGTTGAATGGAATTATGCGTACATCCATTGAAAAATCAGCTTAAAGGTTTTAATTTATTTGAAGAAAACTTCTTTCCGGATTTAAATAATATTTCGTGCAATTATTAGTAACATGTTGAGAAATAATGTACTGTACCCTAATTCCAGGGTTGTAACTTAAACGGCCATCTTGTAAAAAAATTGTATGTTTATTGTATAGGGATCTTTTTTGGTTAAAAGTAATATGATATGCAAATGATTTATTTGATTTTATGAAAAAAATAGCTCATCTTGCAACTCGTAGCGTTTTCCTAGTAAAAGTACATAACACAAAGAATTTTAAACTATTGAGGTCTTGTTAAAATTGTAAAAGTCGGCAGAAGAGTTGTTAAAGTTACTTCACGAAAGGATAACTGAATGAAAGTATCTTTATTGAACCCCGCGTCAAGCACTGCTGCTCAAGCTCCCAAAAGACATCCCAGAACTTCCTATCATGCAGGTATTTTTAAGCAACATCTGGGATACAGGGTAGGAAGGAACAAAATGGAACATTTGATTGAAACATTTGACAATGTTCATTTTGTATTTCAGTGTATTATATTATCACATATATTATAAAGTTGTCGGTTTGGTACATTTGTAAAGTTCCAAAAAGTCAATATGCAGTGAATGTGTCCATATGAAAATTTAACACATATGGTGACAACTTAAAATATACTATGGTGAAGATTGAAAACAGACTTTAGAAAAATATTTCATATTTTTCCAAACTTGTATTTGAGAATATCAGTATTGGCACTTAATTGTAGATGGCTGCTTCAATATCTCCTTTAGTGCAATACGTCATGTTAACACTTTTGAATAGTATTAATTATTTCGTTTCGTGCTATTTCTCTGCCCCCGTTTGTTCCTTCTCTGTGATTATACAGATATACAGATGTCATTATACATTTATTTAGTATTATACTGTGTATACATACACCTGAAGTATCTCTCCTTTCGTAAACTAGTTTTATAACATGATGCAAAATTAAATTTATCAACACATGACGTACATACTCTCTCCCCAAATACCACCAAAACATTGTTCACTTATATTAACAACAATTCCAAATCACTTATTCTAGTATTCGTGACGTGCACTAAGGTTTCACAACTAGGAATGTGTGACAAACAATAATCAAGTGACTGGCAGCTCCACTGAATATGTGACTCAGTAAATCACTGGTTCGGTTCTTCCGCACCACGAACTTCGCCGAAGTGCAGCTATGGATACAACAATCAAGTGACTGGCAGCTCCCCTGAATATGTGACTCAGTGAATCACTGGTTCGGTTCTTCCGCACCACGCGAAGTGCAGCTAAGGAACCGGAGAAGTTCACTTCAAGAATGCATTCATAGTACTCACCATTTTATAGGCAGAGTACGACATCTGAAAGGGAAATACTGGATTAGTGGTGAGTTACAGTCAAAGAAAAAACATCAGATGAAAAAGTTTTTTCAATCAATTCGAAACACTTCAAGTCGCAAATTATGCAAATATTTATGTTATTCTTAAACAGCCCATGTCCAAAAGTTTCTGTTGGTAAGCGATTATTTAAACGAGAAATTTAAACCAAAATGTTAATTATTCCCAGATCTGATGTGTGGAAAATAAGGGTTGTTATCGTACTATTATTTTTATTCTTTATTGGCAATCAAATAGCAAGATACGCCCTAAATGGTAATATAATATTTATAATAACAATTAGATATTACATTGAAATCATTAGATACACGTAATGGCAGGAGTAAAACACCATCAATAGAAATACACCTGTGACTGTTTTATTGAGTTATTTTCTGATGAACGAACGAAAGATGAACGATGTGAATAAACGCATCATTGTGCAAATTCTTCTTCTTACCGTCAACAAATTGCAACTATTATTAATGAATACGTTTTAAACGCGTAAGTAAAAGTAAACATGTTTACTTACTTACAAAGTAATTTGTTCCTTAATTCCACTTATCGGTTTTGAATCATAAACAGATTATTTTCCCCCACCTTACAGAACATGTTTGAATATTATTAATATATGCTTTAAAATACTGTCACATGCAGTCGAAGTACATTACATCATATACATACATACATACATACATACATACATACAACCATACATACATACATACATACATACATACATACATACATACATACATACATACATACAACCATACATACATACATACATACATACATACATACATACATACATACAACCATACATACATACATACATACATACATACATACATACCTACAACCATACATACATACAACCATACATACATACATACATACATACATACATACATACATACATACCACAAACATACATACATACATACATACATACATACATACATACATACATACATACATACAAAAAAACATACATACATGAGTTGAGAGTTCGACGCCCTGAGGATAGGATCCATAAGGTTCCTGAAACGTCGGCACAATATGGAGGTAGGACGTGGCGGAATAACCCGCAATTATTTTAATTTTACTGACATACATACATACATACATACATACATACATACATACATACATACATACATACATACATACATACATACATACATACATACATACATACATACATACATACATACATACATACATACATACATACATACATACATACATACATACATACATACATACATACATACATACATACATACATACATACATACATACATACATACATACATACATACATACATACATACATACATACATACATACATACATACATACATACATACATACATACATACATACATACATACATACATACATACATACATACATACATACATACATACATACATACATACATACATACATACATACATACATACATACATACATACATACATACATACATACATACATACATACATACATACATACATACATACATACATACATACATACATACATACATACATACATACATACATACATACATACATACATACATACATACATACATACATACTACATACATTCATACTTATACTTACATTACTAAACATTGCCAATGAAAGGTGGTCGATACCAATTGGTTTAATAACCAGGGGCCGGCTGACCCGAGACATTACGATGAGCATGGACTTCTTGAAACTTGGCGAGGCTCTCTGCCAATCACAGGCGTACACTGCCCCGCAAACAGCTGCAGCCTAGAACATACCGGTACGTGAGAATAGAATGTTTGAATCTAAGCGAGGCTCTCAGCCAATCACAGGCGTAAACCACCTCGCCAACACCTGCAGCCTGGAACATGGCTGTACATGAGCATACACTGCTTGAAGCTAGGCGACGCTCTCAGCCAATCACAGGCGTACACAGCCTCGCAAACAGCTGCAGCCTGGAACATAGCGGTACGTGAGCATAGAATTTTTGAATCTAAGCGAGGCTCTCAGCCAATCACAGGCGTACACTGCCTTGCAAACAGCTGCAGCCTGGAACATAGCGGTACGTGAGCATAGAATGTTTGAGTCTAAGCGAGGCTCTCTGCCAATCACAGGCGTACACTGCCTCGCAAACAGCTGCAGCCTGGATTATATAGCTGTTCATGAGCATAGTCTGTTTAAATCAAGGCGAGGCTCTTAGCCAATCACAGGCGTACACCGCCTCGCCAACATCTTCAGCACGGAACATAGCGGTACATGAGCATACACCATGCTTGAAGCTAGGCGAGGCTCTCAGCCAATCACAGACGTATATCGCCACTTCAGCAGCAGATAGCGGTACCTGAGCATAGACACGCAGTCTTTGTGCTTCGCTCTTCCTACAGTTCCCCTCTCTCTTCTAAATAATGTTTCAGTTGGTCCTCCCACTTTGCTATTGGGCAATCCCGCCCTTGGTTTCGTTTGTTTGCCCACTCTTTTCATATTATGGCCATACTTTCTTAGAGTTGCTCCGTATTTTGAACAAAAAGCTTATTTACGGGAATAATACGTACCTCATAAGTGAGTTGTTCACTGAGATAATTGAATATGAGATATAATAAATCAACTTCCACAAATAATGTTATTAGTGCGTACTCCTTTATACTCCATCTTGTAGTCTGGGAAAAGAAAAGAAACAAAACATTAATTTCTTAAACAGAATAATCACGGGTGGGTAAGTGGATAAACAAAGAAATATTATGGGAGTAAGAAAACGAAGAAGTATTGCATGTGAAGGTCACTTCATATTTTAATCAGTCTGTGGATTTGTTGTTATAGCTTTCCGCATTGTTAGATGGAGATGCCTTGGCGGTAAGATGCTTGACTGCAATTCGGGAGGTCGCTGCTTCAAACCGACCACCAGCAAGTCTGACTGAATATTTTCCCGATCATTTCAAAAGTCACGAGATCAAAGCTGGAATTGAGTGATCCTATCAGCCCTCGGACATTCCTTCACAACCTAGTTAGTCATCTGAATAGGACATGGAATTATGACTGTCCCTTGGCTAACTAGATTATTTGTTGTTAAGACGTACTCGACAACTATGATCATATAACGTCGGGGGTGTTTGGAAGAAATTGACAAGAATGACGTAAAGTGGAGGAAAGGAAGGAAAGAGTCAAATAGGACATAAGTTGGAAGAGAGCTAGAAAAGGGACATGTAAATAGGACATAAGTTGGAGGAGAGTGAGAACAGGGACATGTAAATAGGACGTAAAGGGGTGGATCACGGATCTAAGAGAACGAGGACTTTCTTTTGTAAGGCTTCTCCACCACGACCTGTCCGGCTAGGATGGCCCTACGAGAAGCATTCGCTTCCACAGGCATAGCTCTCGGGATCAACACAGCACGCAAACCTGCCCCCCACACTAAGGTAGTAGTCCCTGGGCAGGTTTTCAAATACAAATTGTTATTTTAAAAAAATCGTTTACTATCTATGTGTAGCGGTTTAGGGCCCACATTGTATCCCGGATCTTGGGGTTGCAAGTTACCGAGGATATCCACTGAGCATCTGCCCAGTGATTGCTACCTTATCGTGGTGGGCAGATTTGTGTGCTTTGCTAATTCTGAGAGATATTCCGACAGAAGCGTATGCTTCTGTTAGGCTGCGGCCCCACAGACGGAAAGTTCCTTGAATGTTAGTGGGTAGATACTAGATACACACAAAGTAACCCTCGAGGTAAGTATCCGACACGTGTATTCTTATGGTGCCGGCCGCACTGCACACTCCAACCCAGCCAACCAGTAGAGCGGTTAGTCAGGCTATGAAGCATTTGTGTTGGATAATTCCATCTACGCACTAGGTTCATAAGTCACAACCATGGAGGAGCAATCTTTAGATAGCGACATAGTGCATGCCTGACTCACAGTCTCACACTGGATTCTAGGTGGGTACATAGCTTGTTCCAGCCTGCAGTACGGTGGCTATTTCTGGCTAACAACAAATTGTAAATGGATGTAGAAAAAGGACTATTAAAATCTACATTCATAGTATTTTAAGATTTTAAGCGTGTTTTCGAAACTATATATAGAAAGATATTACTGAGTAAATTGGATCATTATGGTTTGTGAGGAAGTGTGCATGGTTTGCATGCTTCTTTGTAGACAGAAATCACAAGACCTTTTTTTTATTGGAGCTAACTCCGATCTTGTTGAAAACAATTTTGGAGTGCCTCAAAGGTCAGTACTTGGCCCATGATTATTCATTATCTACAATAGTGCTAAACATTCGTGTGTTAAAAACGGGCTCACTAACCTACTTGCTGATAATTCTCTTATATCGTTGTCTGATTTTGAGCTAAAAAGTATTATTCAAACAATAAATCAAGAACTAAGACGATCATATAAATGGTTAGTCAAAACAAATTAAAACTAAATGCATCAAAATCGATTTTTGTTTGTTTCAAAATGTTCAAAGTGTCAAAATGTTTTTTGATAAATGGGGAAAAAAAATCTGTGCTAATTATGATAGCAGTTATCAGGATACGAATGTAATAAATAATGAAACACTTAAAATGGTGACTGAAATTAAGTACTTAGGATGTATTTTAGATGACCAACTCAATTTTGCTAACCAAACAAAGTACATAAAAAGTATAATATGGAAAGACATAGACTTTCTCTCAAGATTGTCAAGATACCTTTCACCTGTACTTTCATCTTGGTGTATAGAATTAGTTTATAACAAAAGTATATAAGTTGATCAGAACTGGACTGCTCATAGTTATATTAGCCATAACTCAGCCACGTAGGATAAATTAATGTGTAGTTTAATTAACAAATTGCGGTTCCTCTTTGTTATAGCCCAAGTCTTGTTTTTGTAAGCCTTAACTGCCTGAATTGAAATGTCCCGATCCCAGTGATTTGAGAACCACTCGTAGAGCTACGCCCCAGTACTTCTACGGGTCCGTCGAGTTTGGAGTACGTTGGTTCGAGGCTGAGCCAAAGAAATTGTGTAAGTGTCACGATAGGTTCTCACTATCTAACAATATGAGCATAGTTTTCGAATGCATCGTTAAACTCAAATAATCAATCAATCAGCCACAGATCGGGACACTAAAATAACAGCAGCGCTCTCGTTGGGTCAAGCGAGTAGTTGGAAACGAACGCTCGAATGAGGTAATGGTTGGAGATTATTTTCTGGCAATCCTTTCAAGTAGCAAAGGAAAAAAGCTTGACACGAAAGGATATAGTCGGCCTACATTTCTTCCTAGAAAATGTTGCTGTTGGAAAGTACAACACAAATCAAAATATACCAAAATATCAACGAAGATATTTTCCGCACTTAGTATACTCAAAACAAAACAATTGGAAAATACGACCTGATTCTACACCCTTATCTCAACATCCCCTAACAACTATGATTTCTGCTAAAAAATAGCTGTCCCAAGACTACCTTACACATGCTTACGTCACAGGCGACTGGTTCGTAGCCAATCAGCGATTGGTATTGGCCCGGATGTGTCTCGGGCGGTTCGCTGGTTGGCTACGATTGCGTAAATCAACATTTGCCATCACGCATCCACACGATAGCAGCTGAATGGTTCAGCCATAGACTGAGACGGCCCCCCTCGCCCCTACTGACCCATTAAGATCCCTTCTAGCGTTACATCAACATTTGCCATCCCGCATCCACACGATAGCAGCTGAATGGTTCATCCATAGACTGAGACGGCCCCCCCTCGCACCTACTGACACATTCAGATCCCTTCTAGCGTTACATCAACATTTGCCATCACGCATCCACACGATAGCAGCTGAATGGTTTCAACCGTAGACTGAGATGGCGCCCCCTCGCACCAACCAACACATTCAGATCCCTTATAGCGCTACATCAACATTTGCCTTCACGCATCCACACGATAGCAGCTGAATGGTTTCAACCGTAAACTGAGACGGCCTCCTCGCAGCTACCAACACATTCAGATCCCTTCTAGCGTTACATCAACATTTGCCATCACGCATCCACACGATAGCAGCTGAATGGTTAAGCCATAGACTGAGACGGCCCCCCTCGCCCCTACCGACACATTCAGATCCCTTCTAGCGTAACATCAACATTTGCCATCACGCATCCACACGATAGCAGCTGAATGGTTCAGCCATAGACTGAGACGGCCCCCCTCGCACCTACCGACACATTCAGATCTCTTCTAGCGTTACATCAACATTTGCCATCACGCATCCACACGATAGCAGCTGAATGGTTCAGCCGTAGACTGAGACGGCTCCCCTCGCACCTACCGACACATTCAGATCCCTTCTAGCGTAACATCAACATTTGCCATCACGCATCCACACGATAGCAGCTGAATGGTTCATCCGTAGACTGAGACGGCCCCCCCCTCGCACCTACCGACACATTCAGATCCCTTCTAGCGTAACATCAACATTTGCCATCACGCATCCACACGATAGCAGCTGAATGGTTCAGCCGTAGACTGAGACGGCTCCCCTCGCACCTACCGACACATTCAGATCCCTTCTAGCGTTACATCAACATTTGCCATCACGCATCCACACAATAGCAGCTGAATGGTTCAGCCGTAGACTGAGACGGCCCCCCCCTCGCACCTACCGACACATTCAGATCCCTTCTAGCGTTACATCAACATTTGCCATCACGCATCCACACAATAGCAGCTGAATGGTTCAGCCGTAGACTGAGACGGCCCCCCCCTCGCACCTACCGACACATTCAGATCCCTTCTATCGTTACATCAACATTTGCCATCACGCATCCACACGATAGCAGCTGAATGGTTCAGCCATAGACTGAGACGGCCCCCCCCCGCACCTACCGACACATTCAGATCCCTTCTAGCGTACATCAACATTTGCCATCACGCATCTACACAATAGCAGCTGAATGGTTCAGCCGTAGACTGAGACGGCCCCCCCCGCACCTACCGACACATTCAGATCCCTTCTATCGTTACATCAACATTTGCCATCACGCATCCACACGATAGCAGCTGAATGGTTCAGCCATAGACTGAGACGGCCCCCCCCCGCACCTACCGACACATTCAGATCCCTTCTAGCGTACATCAACATTTGCCATCACGCATCCACACGATAGCAGCTGAATGGTTCAGCCATAGACTGAGACGGCCCCCCTCGCACCTACCGACACATTCAGATCCCTTCTATCGTTACATCAACATTTGCCATCACGCATCCACACGATAGCAGCTGAATGGTTCAGCCATAGACTGAGACGGCCCCCCCCGCACCTACCGACACATTCAGATCCCTTCTATCGTTACATCAACATTTGCCATCACGCATCTACACGATAGCAGCTGAATGGTTCAGCCATAGACTGGAGCGGCCCCCCTCGCACCTACCGACACATTCAGATCCCTTCTAGCGTTACATCAACATTCGCCATCACGCATCCACACGATAGCAGCTGAATGGTTCAGCCGTAGACTGAGATGGCCCCCCTCGCACCTACCGACACATTCAGATCCCTTCTAGCGTTACATCAACATTCGCCATCACGCATCCACACGATAGCAGCTGAATGGTTCAGCCATAGACTGAGACGGCCCCCCCGCACCTACCGACACATTCAGATCCCTTCTAGCGTTACATCAACATTTGCCATCACGCATCCACACGTAGCAGCTGAATGGTTCAGCCATAGACTGAGACGGCCTCCCCCGCACCTACCGACACATTCAGATCCCTTCTAGCGTTACATCAACATTTGCCATCACGCATCCACACGTAGCAGCTGAATGGTTCAGCCATAGACTGAGACGGCCTCCCCCGCACCTACCGACACATTCAGATCCCTTCTAGCGTTACATCAACATTCGCCATCACGCATCCTCACGATAGCAGCTGAATGGTACAGCCATAGACTGAGACGGCCCCCCTCGCACCTACCGACACATTCAGATCCCTTCTAGCGTTACATCAACATTTGCCATCACGCATCGACACGATAGCAGCTGAATGGTTCAGCCGTAGACTGAGACGGCCCCCCTCGCACCTACCGACACATTCAGATCCCTTCTAGCGTTACATCAACATTTGCCATCACGCATCCACACGATAGCAGCTGAATGGTTCATCCGTAGACTGAGACGGCCCCCCCCCCCCGCACCTACCGACACATTCAGATCCCTTCTAGCGTTACATCAACATTTGCCATCACGCATCCACACGATAGCAGCTGAATGGTTCAGCCATAGACTGAGACGGCCCCCCTCGCACCTACCGACACATTCAGATCCCTTCTAGCGTTACATCAACATTTGCCATCACGCATCCACACGATAGCAGCTGAATGGTTCAGCCGTAGACTGAGACGGCCCCCCTCGCACCTACCGACACATTCAGATCCCTTCTAGCGTTACATCAACATTTGCCATCACGCATCCACACGATAGCAGCTGAATGGTTCAGCCATAGACTGAGACGGCACCCCTCGCACCTACCGACACATTCAGATCCCTTCTAGCGTTACATCAACATTTGCCATCACGCATCCACACGATAGCAGCTGAATGGTTCAGCCATAGACTGAGACGGGCCCCCTCGCACCTACTGACCCATTTAGATGCCTTCTAGCGTTACATCAACATTTGCCATCACGCATCCACACGATAGCAGCTGAATGGTTCAGCCATAGACTGAGACGGGCCCCCTCGCACCTACCGACACATTCGGATCCCTTCTATCGTTACATCAACATTTGCCATCACGCATCCACACGTAGCAGCTGAATGGTTCAGCCATAGACTGAGACGGGCCCCCTCGCACCTACCGACACATTCAGATCCCTTCTAGCGTTACATCAACATTCGCCATCACGCATCCACACGATAGCAGCTGAATGGTTCAGCCATAGACTGAGACGGCCCCCCTCGCACCTACCGACACATTCAGATCCCTTCTAGCGTTACATCAACATTTGCCATCACGCATCCACACGATAGCAGCTGAATGGTTCAGCCATAGACTAAGACGGCCACCCTTGCACCTACCGACACATTCAGATCCCTTCTAGCGTTACATCAACATTTGCCATCACGCATCCACACGATAGCAGCTGAATGGTTCAGCCATAGACTAAGACGGCCACCCTTGCACCTACCGACACATTCAGATCCCTTCTAGCGTTACATCAACATTCGCCATCACGCATCCACACGATAGCAGCTGAATGGTTCAGCCGTAGACTAAGACGGCCATCCTTGCACCTACCGACACATTCAGATCCCTTCTAGCGTTACATCAACATTTGCCATCACGCATCCACACGATAGCAGCTGAATGGTTCAGCCATAGACTAAGACGGCCACCCTTGCACCTACCGACACATTCAGATCCCTTCTAGCGTTACATCAACATTCGCCATCACGCATCCACACGATAGCAGCTGAATGGTTCAGCCATAGACTAAGACGGCCACCCTTGCACCTACCGACACATTCAGATCCCTTCTAGCGTTACATCAACATTTGCCATCACGCATCCACACGATAGCAGCTGAATGGTTCAGCCGTAGACTGAGACGGCCCCCCTCGCACCTACCGACACATTCAGATCCCTTCTAGCGTTACATCAACATTTGCCATCACGCATCCACACGATAGCAGCTGAATGGTTCAGCCATAGACTGAGACGGCCCCCCTCGCACCTACCGACACATTCAGATCCCTTCTAGCGTTACATCAACATTCGCCATCACGCATCCACACGATAGCAGCTGAATGGTTCAGCCGTAGACTGAGACGGCCCCCCTCGCACCTACCGACACATTCAGATCCCTTCTAGCGTTACATCAACATTTGCCATCACGCATCCTCACGATAGCAGCTGAATGGTTCAGCCGTAGACTGAGACGGCCCCCCTCGCACCTACCGACACATTCAGATCCCTTCTAGCGTTACATCAACATTCGCCATCACGCATCCACACGATAGCAGCTGAATGGTTCAGCCGTAGACTGAGACGGCCCCCCTCGCACCTACCGACACATTCAGATCCCTTCTAGCGTTACATCAACATTTGCCATCACGCATCCACACGATAGCAGCTGAATGGTTCAGCCATAGACTGAGACGGCCCCCCTCGCACCTACCGACACATTCAGATCCCTTCTAGCGTTACATCAACATTCGCCATCACGCATCCACACGATAGCAGCTGAATGGTTCAGCCGTAGACTGAGACGGCCCCCCTCGCACCTACCGACACATTCAGATCCCTTCTAGCGTTACATCAACATTTGCCATCACGCATCCACACGATAGCAGCTGAATGGTTCAGCCATAGACTAAGACGGCCCCCCTTCGCACCTACTGACCCATTTAGATGCCTTCTAGCGTTTCATCAACATTTGCCATCACGCATCCACACGATAGCAGCTGAATGGTTCAGCCGTAGACTAAGACGGCCACCCTTGCACCTACCGACACATTCAGATCCCTTCTAGCGTTACATCAACATTTGCCATCACGCATCCACACGATCGCAGCTGAATGGTTCAGCCATAGACTAAGACGGCCCCCCTTCGCACCTACTGACCCATTTAGATGCCTTCTAGCGTTTCATCAACATTTGCCATCACGCATCCACACGATAGCAGCTGAATGGTTCAGCCGTAGACTGAGACGGCCTCCCTCGCACCTACCGACACATTCAGATCCCTTCTAGCGTTACATCAACATTTGCCATCACGCATCCACACGATCGCAGCTGAATGGTTCAGCCATAGACTAAGACGGCCCCCCTTCGCACCTACTGACCCATTTAGATGCCTTCTAGCGTTACATCAACATTTGCCATCACGCATCCACATGATAGCAGCTGAATGGTTCAGCCATAGACTAAGACGGCCCCCCTTCGCACCTACTGACCCATTTAGATGCCTTCTAGCGTTACATCAACATTTGCCATCACGCATCCACACGATAGCAGCTGAATGGTTCAGCCATAGACTAAGACGGCCCCCCTTCGCACCTACTGACCCATTTAGATGCCTTCTAGCGTTTCATCAACATTTGCCATAACGCATCCACACGATCGCAGCTGAATTGTTCAGCCGTAGACTAAGACGGCCCCCCCGCACCTACCGACACATTCAGATCCCTTCTAGCGTTTCATCAACATTTGCCATCACGCATCCACACGATAGCAGCTGAATGGTTCAGCCATAGACTAAGACGGCCCCCCTTCGCACCTACTGACCCATTTAGATGCCTTCTAGCGTTTCATCAACATTTGCCATCACGCATCCACACGATAGCAGCTGAATGGTTCAGCCATAGACTAAGACGGCCCCCCTTCGCACCTACAGACCCATTTAGATGCCTTCTAGCGTTTCATCAACATTTGCCATCACGCATCCACACGATAGCAGCTGAATGGTTCAGCCGTAGACTGAGACGGCCCCCCTCGCACCTACCGACACATTCAGATGCCTTCTAGCGTTACATCAACATTTGCCATCACGCATCCACACGATAGCAGCTGAATGGTTCATCCGTAGACTGAGACGGCCCCCCCCCCGCACCTACCGACACATTCAGATCCCTTCTAGTGTAACATCAACATTTGCCATCACACATCCACACGTAGCAGCTGAATGGTTCAGCCATAGACTGAGACGGCCCCCCCTTCGCACCTACCGACACATTCAGATCCCTTCTAGCGTTACATCAACATTTGCCATCACGCAACCACACGATAGCAGCTGAATGGTTCAGCCGTAGACTGAGACGGCCCCCCTCGCACCTACCGACACATTCAGATCCCTTCTAGCGTTACATCACACATTCGCCATCACGCATCCACACGTAGCAGCTGAATGGTTCAGCCGTAGACTGAGACGGCCCCCCTCGCACCTACCGACACATTCAGATCCCTTCTAGCGTTACATCACACATTTGCCATCACGCAACCACACGATAGCAGCTGAATGGTTCAGCCGTAGACTGAGACGGCCCCCCCTTCGCACCTTCCGACACATTCAGATCCCTTCTAGCGTTACATCAACATTTGCCATCACGCATCCACACGATAGCAGCTGAATGGTTCAGCCGTAGACTGAGACGGCCTTCCTCGCACCTACCGACACATTCAGATCCCTTCTAGCGTTACATCAACATTTGCCATCACGCATCCACACGATAGCAGCTGAATGGTTCAGCCGTAGACTGAGACGGCCTTCCTCGCACCTACCGACACATTCAGATCCCTTCTAGCGTTACATCAACATTTGCCATCACGCATCCACACGATAGCAGCTGAATGGTTCAGCCGTAGACTGAGACGGCCTTCCTCGCACCTACTGACCCATTCAGATCCCTTCTATCGTTACATCAACATTTGCCATCACGCATCCACACGATAGCAGCTGAATGGTTCAGCCGTAGACTAAGACGGCCTTCCTCGCACCTACCGACATATTCAGATCTCTTCTAGCGTTACATCATCACGCATCCTCACGATAGCAGCTGCATGGTTCAGCCGTAGACTGAGACGACCCCCCCCCCTTCGCACCTACCGACACATTCAGATCCCTTCTAGCGTTACATCAACATTTGCCATCACGCATCCACACGATAGCAGCTGAGTGGTTCAGCCATAGACTGAGACGGCCCCCCTCGCACCTACCGACACATTCAGATCCCTTCTAGCGTTACATCAACATTTGCCATCACGCATCCACACAATAGCAGCTGAATGGTTCAGCCGTAGACTGAGACGGCCCCCCCCTCGCACCTACCGACACATTCAGATCCCTTCTAGCGTTACATCAACATTTGCCATCACGCATCCACACAATAGCAGCTAAATGGTTCAGCCGTAGACTGAGACGGCCCCCCCCTCGCACCTACCGACACATTCAGATCCCTTCTATCGTTACATCAACATTTGCCATCACGCATCCACACGATAGCAGCTGAATGGTTCAGCCATAGACTGAGACGGCCCCCCCCCGCACCTACCGACACATTCAGATCCCTTCTAGCGTACATCAACATTTGCCATCACGCATCCACACGATAGCAGCTGAATGGTTCAGCCATAGACTGAGACGGCCCCCCTCGCACCTACCGACACATTCAGATCCCTTCTATCGTTACATCAACATTTGCCATCACGCATCCACACGATAGCAGCTGAATGGTTCAGCCATAGACTGAGACGGCCCCCCCCGCACCTACCGACACATTCAGATCCCTTCTATCGTTACATCAACATTTGCCATCACGCATCCACACGATAGCAGCTGAATGGTTCAGCCATAGACTGAGACGGCCCCCCTCGCACCTACCGACACATTCAGATCCCTTCTAGCGTTACATCAACATTCGCCATCACGCATCCACACGATAGCAGCTGAATGGTTCAGCCATAGACTGAGACGGCCCCCCCCGCACCTACCGACACATTCAGATCCCTTCTAGCGTTACATCAACATTTGCCATCACGCATCCACACGTAGCAGCTGAATGGTTCAGCCATAGACTGAGACGGCCTCCCCCGCACCTACCGACACATTCAGATCCCTTCTAGCGTTACATCAACATTTGCCATCACGCATCCACACGATAGCAGCTGAATGGTTCAGCCGTAGACTGAGATGGCCCCCCTCGCACCTACCGACACATTCAGATCCCTTCTAGCGTTACATCAACATTCGCCATCACGCATCCTCACGATAGCAGCTGAATGGTACAGCCATAGACTGAGACGGCCCCCCTCGCACCTACCGACACATTCAGATCCCTTCTAGCGTTACATCAACATTTGCCATCACGCATCCACACGATAGCAGCTGAATGGTTCAGCCGTAGACTGAGACGGCCCCCCTCGCACCTACCGACACATTCAGATCCCTTCTAGCGTTACATCAACATTTGCCATCACGCATCCACACGATAGCAGCTGAATGGTTCATCCGTAGACTGAGACGGCCCCCCCCCCCCGCACCTACCGACACATTCAGATCCCTTCTAGCGTTACATCAACATTTGCCATCACGCATCCACACGATAGCAGCTGAATGGTTCAGCCATAGACTGAGACGGCCCCCCTCGCACCTACCGACACATTCAGATCCCTTCTAGCGTTACATCAACATTTGCCATCACGCATCCACACGATAGCAGCTGAATGGTTCAGCCGTAGACTGAGACGGCCACCCTCGCACCTACCGACACATTCAGATCTCTTCTAGCGTTAAATCAACATTTGCCATCACGCATCCTCACGATAGCAGCTGAATGGTTCAGCCGTAGACTGAGACGGCCCCCCTCGCACCTACTGACACATTCAGATCCCTTCTAGCGTTACATCAACATTTGCCATCACGCATCCACACGATAGCAGCTGAATGGTTCAGCCGTAGACTGAGACGGCCCCCCTCGCACCTACCGACACATTCAGATCCCTTCTAGCGTTACATCAACATTTGCCATCACGCATCCACACGATAGCAGCTGAATGGTTCAGCTGTAGACTGAGACGGCCCCCCTCGCACCTACCGACACATTCAGATCCCTTCTAGCGTTACATCAACATTTGCCATCACGCATCCACACGATAGCAGCTGAATGGTTCAGCCGTAGACTGAGACGGCCCCCCTCGCACCTACCGACACATGCAGATCTCTTCTAGCGATACATCAACATTTGCCATCACGCATCCACACGATAGCAGCTGAATGGTTCAGCCGTAGACTAAGACGGCCCCCCTCGCACCTACCGACACATGCAGATCTCTTCTAGCGATACATCAACATTTGCCATCACGCATCCACACGATAGCAGCTGAATGGTTCAGCCATAGACTGAGACGGCCCCCCTCGCACCTACCGACACATGCAGATCTCTTCTAGCGATACATCAACATTTGCCATCACGCATCCACACGATAGCAGCTGAATGGTTCAGCCGTAGACTGAGACGGCCCCCCTCGCACCTACCGACACATTCAGATCCCTTCTAGCGTTACATCAACATTTGCCATCACGCATCCACACGATAGCAGCTGAATGGTTCAGCCATAGACTAAGACGGCCCCCCTTCGCACCTACTGACCCATTTAGATGCCTTCTAGCGTTTCATCAACATTTGCCATCACGCATCCACACGATAGCAGCTGAATGGTTCAGCCGTAGACTAAGACGGCCACCCTTGCACCTACCGACACATTCAGATCCCTTCTAGCGTTACATCAACATTTGCCATCACGCATCCACACGATCGCAGCTGAATGGTTCAGCCATAGACTAAGACGGCCCCCCTTCGCACCTACTGACCCATTTAGATGCCTTCTAGCGTTTCATCAACATTTGCCATCACGCATCCACACGATAGCAGCTGAATGGTTCAGCCGTAGACTGAGACGGCCTCCCTCGCACCTACCGACACATTCAGATCCCTTCTAGCGTTACATCAACATTTGCCATCACGCATCCACACGATCGCAGCTGAATGGTTCAGCCATAGACTAAGACGGCCCCCCTTCGCACCTACTGACCCATTTAGATGCCTTCTAGCGTTACATCAACATTTGCCATCACGCATCCACATGATAGCAGCTGAATGGTTCAGCCATAGACTAAGACGGCCCCCCTTCGCACCTACTGACCCATTTAGATGCCTTCTAGCGTTACATCAACATTTGCCATCACGCATCCACACGATAGCAGCTGAATGGTTCAGCCATAGACTAAGACGGCCCCCCTTCGCACCTACTGACCCATTTAGATGCCTTCTAGCGTTTCATCAACATTTGCCATAACGCATCCACACGATCGCAGCTGAATTGTTCAGCCGTAGACTAAGACGGCCCCCCCGCACCTACCGACACATTCAGATCCCTTCTAGCGTTTCATCAACATTTGCTATCACGCATCCACACGATAGCAGCTGAATGGTTCAGCCATAGACTAAGACGGCCCCCCTTCGCACCTACTGACCCATTTAGATGCCTTCTAGCGTTTCATCAACATTTGCCATCACGCATCCACACGATAGCAGCTGAATGGTTCAGCCATAGACTAAGACGGCCCCCCTTCGCACCTACAGACCCATTTAGATGCCTTCTAGCGTTTCATCAACATTTGCCATCACGCATCCACACGATAGCAGCTGAATGGTTCAGCCGTAGACTGAGACGGCCCCCCTCGCACCTACCGACACATTCAGATGCCTTCTAGCGTTACATCAACATTTGCCATCACGCATCCACACGATAGCAGCTGAATGGTTCATCCGTAGACTGAGACGGCCCCCCCCCCGCACCTACCGACACATTCAGATCCCTTCTAGTGTAACATCAACATTTGCCATCACACATCCACACGTAGCAGCTGAATGGTTCAGCCATAGACTGAGACGGCCCCCCCTTCGCACCTACCGACACATTCAGATCCCTTCTAGCGTTACATCAACATTTGCCATCACGCAACCACACGATAGCAGCTGAATGGTTCAGCCGTAGACTGAGACGGCCCCCCTCGCACCTACCGACACATTCAGATCCCTTCTAGCGTTACATCACACATTCGCCATCACGCATCCACACGTAGCAGCTGAATGGTTCAGCCGTAGACTGAGACGGCCCCCCTCGCACCTACCGACACATTCAGATCCCTTCTAGCGTTACATCACACATTTGCCATCACGCAACCACACGATAGCAGCTGAATGGTTCAGCCGTAGACTGAGACGGCCCCCCCTTCGCACCTTCCGACACATTCAGATCCCTTCTAGCGTTACATCAACATTTGCCATCACGCATCCACACGATAGCAGCTGAATGGTTCAGCCGTAGACTGAGACGGCCTTCCTCGCACCTACCGACACATTCAGATCCCTTCTAGCGTTACATCAACATTTGCCATCACGCATCCACACGATAGCAGCTGAATGGTTCAGCCGTAGACTGAGACGGCCTTCCTCGCACCTACCGACACATTCAGATCCCTTCTAGCGTTACATCAACATTTGCCATCACGCATCCACACGATAGCAGCTGAATGGTTCAGCCGTAGACTGAGACGGCCTTCCTCGCACCTACTGACCCATTCAGATCCCTTCTATCGTTACATCAACATTTGCCATCACGCATCCACACGATAGCAGCTGAATGGTTCAGCCGTAGACTAAGACGGCCTTCCTCGCACCTACCGACATATTCAGATCTCTTCTAGCGTTACATCATCACGCATCCTCACGATAGCAGCTGCATGGTTCAGCCGTAGACTGAGACGACCCCCCCCCCTTCGCACCTACCGACACATTCAGATCCCTTCTAGCGTTACATCAACATTTGCCATCACGCATCCACACGATAGCAGCTGAGTGGTTCAGCCATAGACTGAGACGGCCCCCCTCGCACCTACCGACACATTCAGATCCCTTCTAGCGTTACATCAACATTTGCCATCACGCATCCACACAATAGCAGCTGAATGGTTCAGCCGTAGACTGAGACGGCCCCCCCCTCGCACCTACCGACACATTCAGATCCCTTCTAGCGTTACATCAACATTTGCCATCACGCATCCACACAATAGCAGCTAAATGGTTCAGCCGTAGACTGAGACGGCCCCCCCCTCGCACCTACCGACACATTCAGATCCCTTCTATCGTTACATCAACATTTGCCATCACGCATCCACACGATAGCAGCTGAATGGTTCAGCCATAGACTGAGACGGCCCCCCCCCGCACCTACCGACACATTCAGATCCCTTCTAGCGTACATCAACATTTGCCATCACGCATCCACACGATAGCAGCTGAATGGTTCAGCCATAGACTGAGACGGCCCCCCTCGCACCTACCGACACATTCAGATCCCTTCTATCGTTACATCAACATTTGCCATCACGCATCCACACGATAGCAGCTGAATGGTTCAGCCATAGACTGAGACGGCCCCCCCCGCACCTACCGACACATTCAGATCCCTTCTATCGTTACATCAACATTTGCCATCACGCATCCACACGATAGCAGCTGAATGGTTCAGCCATAGACTGAGACGGCCCCCCTCGCACCTACCGACACATTCAGATCCCTTCTAGCGTTACATCAACATTCGCCATCACGCATCCACACGATAGCAGCTGAATGGTTCAGCCATAGACTGAGACGGCCCCCCCCGCACCTACCGACACATTCAGATCCCTTCTAGCGTTACATCAACATTTGCCATCACGCATCCACACGTAGCAGCTGAATGGTTCAGCCATAGACTGAGACGGCCTCCCCCGCACCTACCGACACATTCAGATCCCTTCTAGCGTTACATCAACATTTGCCATCACGCATCCACACGATAGCAGCTGAATGGTTCAGCCGTAGACTGAGATGGCCCCCCTCGCACCTACCGACACATTCAGATCCCTTCTAGCGTTACATCAACATTCGCCATCACGCATCCTCACGATAGCAGCTGAATGGTACAGCCATAGACTGAGACGGCCCCCCTCGCACCTACCGACACATTCAGATCCCTTCTAGCGTTACATCAACATTTGCCATCACGCATCCACACGATAGCAGCTGAATGGTTCAGCCGTAGACTGAGACGGCCCCCCTCGCACCTACCGACACATTCAGATCCCTTCTAGCGTTACATCAACATTTGCCATCACGCATCCACACGATAGCAGCTGAATGGTTCATCCGTAGACTGAGACGGCCCCCCCCCCCCGCACCTACCGACACATTCAGATCCCTTCTAGCGTTACATCAACATTTGCCATCACGCATCCACACGATAGCAGCTGAATGGTTCAGCCATAGACTGAGACGGCCCCCCTCGCACCTACCGACACATTCAGATCCCTTCTAGCGTTACATCAACATTTGCCATCACGCATCCACACGATAGCAGCTGAATGGTTCAGCCGTAGACTGAGACGGCCACCCTCGCACCTACCGACACATTCAGATCTCTTCTAGCGTTAAATCAACATTTGCCATCACGCATCCTCACGATAGCAGCTGAATGGTTCAGCCGTAGACTGAGACGGCCCCCCTCGCACCTACTGACACATTCAGATCCCTTCTAGCGTTACATCAACATTTGCCATCACGCATCCACACGATAGCAGCTGAATGGTTCAGCCGTAGACTGAGACGGCCCCCCTCGCACCTACCGACACATTCAGATCCCTTCTAGCGTTACATCAACATTTGCCATCACGCATCCACACGATAGCAGCTGAATGGTTCAGCTGTAGACTGAGACGGCCCCCCTCGCACCTACCGACACATTCAGATCCCTTCTAGCGTTACATCAACATTTGCCATCACGCATCCACACGATAGCAGCTGAATGGTTCAGCCGTAGACTGAGACGGCCCCCCTCGCACCTACCGACACATGCAGATCTCTTCTAGCGATACATCAACATTTGCCATCACGCATCCACACGATAGCAGCTGAATGGTTCAGCCGTAGACTAAGACGGCCCCCCTCGCACCTACCGACACATGCAGATCTCTTCTAGCGATACATCAACATTTGCCATCACGCATCCACACGATAGCAGCTGAATGGTTCAGCCATAGACTGAGACGGCCCCCCTCGCACCTACCGACACATGCAGATCTCTTCTAGCGATACATCAACATTTGCCATCACGCATCCACACGATAGCAGCTGAATGGTTCAGCCGTAGACTAAGACGGCCCACCTCGCACCTACCGACACATGCAGATCTCTTCTAGCGATACATCAACATTTGCCATCACGCATCCTCACGATAGCAGCTGAATGGTTCAGCCGTAGACTAAGACGGCCCCCCTCGCACCTACCGACACATGCAGATCTCTTCTAGCGATACATCAACATTTGCCATCACGCATTCTCACGATAGCAGCTGAATGGTTCAGCCGTAGACTGAGACGGCCCCCCTCGCACCTACCGACACATTCAGATCTCTTCTAGCGTTACATCAACATTTGCCATCACGCATCCACACGATAGCAGCTGAATGGTTCAGCCATAGACTGAGACGGCCCCCCTCGCACCTACCGACACATTCAGATCTCTTCTAGCGTTACATCAACATTTGCCATCACGCATCCACACGATAGCAGCTGAATGGTTCAGCCGTAGACTAAGACGGCCCCCCTCGCACCTACCGACACATTCAGATCTCTTCTAGCGTTACATCAACATTTGCCATCACGCATCCACACGATAGCAGCTGAATGGTTCAGCCGTAGACTAAGACGGCCCCCCTCGCACCTACCGACACATTCAGATCCCTTCTAGCGTTACATCAACATTTGCCATCACGCATCCACACGATAGCAGCTGAATGGTTCAGCCGTAGACTGAGACGGCCCCCCTCGCATCTACAAACACATTCAGATCCCTTTTAGCGTTACATGAACATTTGCTATCACGCATCCACACGATAGCAGCTGAATGGTTCAGCCGTAGACTAAGACGGCCCCCCTCGCACCTACCGACACATTCAGATCTCTTCTAGCGTTACATCAACATTTGCCATCACGCATCCACACGATAGCAGCTGAATGGTTCAGCCGTAGACTGAGACGGCCCCCCTCGCACCTACCGACACATTCAGATCCCTTCTATCGTTACATCAACATTTGCCATCACGCATCCACACGATAGCAGCTGAATGGTTCAGCCGTAGACTAAGACGGCCCCTCTCGCACCTACCGACACATTCAGATCCCTTCTAGCGTTACATCAACATTCGCCATCACGCATCCACACGATAGCAGCTGAATGGTTCAGCCGTAGACTGAGACGGCCCCCCTCGCACCTACCGACACATTCAGATCCCTTCTAGCGTTACATCAACATTTGCCATCACGCATCCTCACGATAGCAGCTGAATGGTTCAGCCGTAGACTGAGACGGCCCCCCCGCACCTACCGACACATTCAGATCTCTTCTAGCGTTACATCAACATTTGCCATCACGCATCCACACGATAGCAGCTGAATGGTTCAGCCATAAACTGAGACGCCCCCCCTCGCACCTACCGACACATTCAGATCCCTTCTAGCGTTACATCAACATTTGCCATCACGCATCCACACGATAGCAGCTGAATTGTTCAGCCGTAGACTAGGACGGCCCCCCTCGCACCTACCGACACATTCAGATCCCTTCTAGCGTTACATCAACATTTGCCATCACGCATCCACACGATAGCAGCTGAATGGTTCAGCCATAGACTGAGACGGCCCCCCTCGCACCTACCGACACATTCAGATCCCTTCTAGCGTTACATCAACATTTGTCATCACGCATCCACACGATAGCAGCTGAATGGTTCAGCCATAGACTGAGACGGCCCCCCTCGCACCTACCGACACATTCAGATCCCTTCTAGCGTTACATCAACATTTGCCATCACACATCCACACGTAGCAGCTGAATGGTTCAGCCGTAGACTGAGACGGCCCCCCTCGCACCTACCGACACATTCAGATCCCTTCTCGCGTTACATCAACATTTGCCATCACGCATCCTCACGATAGCAGCTGAATGGTTCAGCCGTAGACTGAGACGGCCCCCCTCGCACCTACCGACACATTCAGATCATTTCTAGCGTTACATCAACATTTGCCATCACACATCCACACGTAGCAGCTGAATGGTTCAGCCATAGACTGAGACGGCCCCCCTCGCACCTACCGACACATTCAGATCCCTTCTAGCGTTACATCAACATTTGTCATTACGCATCCACACGATAGCAGCTGAATGGTTCAGCCATAGACTGAGACGGCCCCCCTCGCACCTACCGACACATTCAGATCCCTTCTAGCGTTACATCAACATTTGCCATCACGCATCCACACGATAGCAGCTGAATGGTTCAGCCGTAGACTGAGACGGCCCCCCTCGCACCTACCGACACATTCAGATCCCTTCTAGCGTTACATCAACATTTGCCATCACGCATCCACACGATAGCAGCTGAGTGGTTCAGCCGTAGACTGAGATGGCCCCCCCCCCCCTTCGCACCTACCGACACATTCAGATCCCTTCTAGCGTTACATCAATTTTTGCCATAACGCATCCACACGATAGCAGCTGAGTGGTTCAGCCGTAGACTGAGACGGCCCCCCCCGCACCTACCGACACATTCAGATCTCTTCTAGCGTTACATCAATTTTTGCCATAACGCATCCACACGAAGCAGCTGAATGGTTCAGCCGTAGACTGAGATGGCCCCCCCCCCTTCGCACCTACTGACCCATTTAGATGCCTTCTAGCGTTTCATCAACATTTGCCATCACGCATCCACACGATAGCAGCTGAATGGTTCAGCCGTAGACTGAGACGGCCCCCCTCGCACCTACCGACACATTCAGATCCCTTCTAGCGTTACATCAACATTTGCCATCACGCATCCACACGATAGCAGCTGAATGGTTCAGCCGTAGACTGAGACGGCCCCCCTCGCACCTACCGACACATTCAGATCCCTTCTAGCGTTACATCAACATTTGCCATCACGCATCCACACGATAGCAGCTGAAAGGTTCAGCCATAGACTGAGACGGCCCCCCTCGCACCTACCGACACATTCAGATCTCTTCTAGCGTTACATCAACATTTGCTATCACGCATCCACACGATAGCAGCTGAAAGGTTCAGCCATAGACTGAGACGGCCCCCCTCGCACCTACCGACACATTCAGATCCCTTCTAGCGTTACATCAACATTTGCTATCACGCATCCACACGATAGCAGCTGAATGGTTCAGCCATAGACTGAGACGGCCCCCCTCGCACCTACCGACACATTCAGATCCCTTTTAGCGTTACATCAACATTTGCCATCACGCATCCACACGATAGCAGCTGAATGGTTCAGCCGTAGACTAAGACGGCCTCCCTCGCACCTACCGACACATTCAGATCCCTTCTAGCGTTACATCAACATTTGCCATCACGCATCCACACGATAGCAGCTGAAAGGTTCAGCCATAGACTGAGACGGCCCCCCTCGCACCTACCGACACATTCAGATCTCTTCTAGCGTTACATCAACATTTGCTATCACGCATCCACACGATAGCAGCTGAAAGGTTCAGCCATAGACTGAGACGGCCCCCCTCGCACCTACCGACACATTCAGATCCCTTCTAGCGTTACATCAACATTTGCTATCACGCATCCACACGATAGCAGCTGAATGGTTCAGCCATAGACTGAGACGGCCCCCCTCGCACCTACCGACACATTCAGATCTCTTCTAGCGTTACATCAACATTCGCCATCACGCATCCACACGATAGCAGCTGAATGGTTCAGCCGTAGACTGAGACGGCCCCCCTCGCACCTACCGACACATTCAGATCCCTTCTAGCGTTACATCAACATTCGCCATCACGCATCACACGATAGCAGCTGAATGGTTCAGCCGTAGACTAAGACGGCCCCCCTCGCACCTACCGACACATTCAGATCCCTTCTAGCGTTACATCAACATTTGCCATCACGCATCCACACGATAGCAGCTGAATGGTTCAGCCGTAGACTAAGACGGCCCCCCTCGCACCTACCGACACATTCAGATCCCTTCTAGCGTTACATCAACATTTGCCATCACACATCCACACGATAGCAGCTGAATGGTTCAGCCATAGACTGAGACGGCCTCCCTCGCACCTACCGACACATTCAGATCCCTTCTAGCGTTACATCAACATTTGCCATCACGCATCCACACGATAGCAGCTGAATGGTTCAGCCGTAGACTAAGACGGCCACCCTCGCACCTACTGACCCATTTAGATCCCTTCTAGCGTTACATCAACATTTGCCATCACGCATCCACACGATAGCAGCTGCATGGTTCAGCCATAGACTGAGACGGCCCCCCCTCGCACCTACCGACACATTCAGATCCCTTCTAGCGTTACATCAACATTCGCCATCACGCATCCACACGATAGCAGCTGAATGGTTCAGCCGTAGACTGAGACGGCTCCCCCTCGCACCTACCGACACATTCAGATCCCTTCTAGCGTTACATCAACATTAATTTTGCCATCACGCATCCACACGATAGCAGCTGAATGGTTCAGCCGTAGACTGAGACGGCCCCCCCTCGCACCTACCGACACATTCAGATCCCTTCTAGCGTTTCATCAACATTTGCCATCACGCATCCACACGATAGCAGCTGAATGGTTCAGCCGTAGACTGAGACGGCCCCCCTCGCACCTACCGACACATTCAGATCCCTTCTAGCGTTACATCAACATTAATTTTGCCATCACGCATCCACACGATAGCAGCTGAATGGTTCAGCCGTAGACTAAGACGGCCCCCCTCGCATCTACTGACACATTCAGATCCCTTCTAGCGTTACATCAACATTTGCCATCACGCATCCACACGATAGCAGCTGAATGGTTCAGCCGTAGACTGAGACGGCCCCCCTCGCATCTACTGACACATTCAGATCCCTTCTAGCGTTACATCAACATTTGCAATTACGCATCCACACGATAGCAGCTGAATGGTTCAGCCATAGACTGAGACGGCCCCCCCTTCGCACCTACCGACACATTCAGATCTCTTCTAGCGTTACATCAACATTCGCCATCACGCATCCACACGATAGCAGCTGAATGGTTCAGCCGTAGACTAAGACGGCCCCCCTCGCACCTACCGACACATTCAGATCCCTTCTAGCGTTCCATCAACATTTGCCATCACGCATCCACACGATAGCAGCTGAATGGTTCAGCCATAGACTGAGACGGCCCCCCTCGCACCTACCGACACATTCAGATCCCTTCTAGCGTTACATCAACATTTGCCATCAGTATCACGCATCCACACGATAGCAGCTGAATGGTTCAGCCATAGACTGAGACGGCCCCCCTCGCACCTATTGACACATTCAGATCCCTTCTAGCGTTACATCAACATTTGCCATCAGTATCACGCATCCACACGATAGCAGCTGCCACTGGCCAACAAACTATTGTATCAACTAGCTTTTAGATGTTCATAATTATTATTATGTGATTAAACATACCGTCGTAATTTGCAGATATGTAACTCCGAGTCCCATGACGCAAAAGATATACAGTGCAAACATTGGTTGAGTCATCCAGGAAAAAAAATCGCTTGTTAATCTGTAAGAAAACAAAACACACAAACAAAATTAACGAAAGAAAATTTCCCAGCGTTTGAATAATGACTAAACTTGACTGTACCGGAAAAGCAATAATTTACCAGGGTGTACCTAGGGCTTGCATCCCCGATATAATTTATGTTCATGATGATTTACATTTTACTGCATTTCTCAAGACAATTTATTAATGAGGTGCTACTGTCCACGTCTTTATATATTTTACAAACTAAATACATTTGTATTTTCTTGTCGCCCCTCTCAGTGCAAAGTAGACAGACCTATTGATATTCTTTAGTGGACTTTTTTACCATTTGGGCCTAAATTGGTTTGTTTAATTGTTTTGTTTATAAAACAAATTTGAATGTATTTCTCGTTATTATGACGAATTCAAATTTACCGTTCACATATAAGCCAAAATCATATTGAAGGCTTATGTCAATTATTGAATTTAATGAAGAACAGTCCTAACCGGGATTTGAGCCCTTGTCCTTTTCTTTTGCATGAAGGAATAGACCCACAATGCCAACGAGCCAAACTTAAATATAAAAGTTTCAACTTCTTGTATCTTCGTTCGGTTTATAGCCGTTGTGAAATAGTTGGTTGTCAAATAAGATTTTAAACAGTTTTTGAATACTCGAAATAATTGTTTTGTTTATAAAATAAAGTGGAATTATTTTTATAACAAATCTATTTCGCTTTTGTAAAATTTTCTTGCGGAATGGAAGTGTAATAATTTCATTACCCCAGAATATTTGAATGAAGTTTTACACATTCTGACATGTCCCGGTTTGAAGCGTGGTGGAAATTCATGTCAGCGGCTTTTTCGTATTCTGTCTTCCGTTGTTTTCTGTTCACAAACCCTATTCCCGCTTTACCCAGAGCTTTATGTGATCGGCCATTGTTGTGTTTAGCTTCTGGCTTGTGTGTTTTCCGTTTTGTTCTTTGCTCAGTCCATGTTGCCACATTAAACGCACCGCCTTGTGGATAGCTCTGATCCACCGCCCCAGGGATGTTAATTGCAACATGTGGACTAAACAAGGCGGGGTTCTCAAGTGTTTGAGCGTTCAGTCCACTGTCTACTCCGAATTCGTCACAGGCAATCGACTCCCCCAGTACTAAGTCCAGCCTACATTTATTCGACATCATCGGAGCTTTATCTTCCTGTTCTATAACTTTTGTTTTCTTTGTGTTACGTTCCTGAATGGTTCTCATTTTATAAGCGATCATTTTGTAATAAGCAGTCAATATTGAAAATGATGACCACCACATACATGCATAACAACTCGATACAAAAAACGCACTGACATTAATAAATATCCACGCAAAAAGAGTTATTTCGAAAGCGGGGGATTTGTTGACGTCATACGGATACCATCCTCTGAAAAAGAAAAAGTGATTGATCGTAACTTTTATTTCCATAATAATGTTCTTTGTTAAACACCCATTCTATCTGTAATACATTAGCAAGGGCCTAACTGACTGACTGACTAACTAACGTATCAACACCGCTTGAAATTTGGAAGGTGCGTAGCTCTTATGATGAAACCACGCACTATACAAGTAGTGAACAAAAATACATTCAAAAGAAATTGAACTTGTAAAAACTTACTGAAAAACTAGTTTCCTCGTCGGTATCGATTCTAAGAATGCATAAAAAAGAAATGCAATCAGTACAGAAGGACAAATCAGAAGAAGACACTTTGTTATGATATGACATAACTTGTTGACTTTTGTAATAATTGTTTGTGAATCTTCGTCCCTAAAGACTTGACACTTCGATATATCACGTAGTAGTAGAGGAGCAAAAGGTATCTCGTGCGCCTTTCGTGGAAGAGTATTGCGGTAAACGGTATTCTGTTACGGCATACCATACGAGTATTTTGCACCTACCTGGCAGATCCTGGCACGCTGCAGAGGGCGCCAGGAGCGTCGTGACGTCATAGACACGTTTTAATTAATTACTTTTGAACGGTTTATGTCACAGAAAATATCAAAGGGACAATTTTATGATGTCATACTAGGTAGAATTTATGACGTATCTGCCACATTCTGGCGGGCTGCAGAGGGCGCCAGGAGCGTCGTGACGTCATATACACGTTTGAACTAATAACGTTTGAACGGTTCATGTCACATAAAATATGTAGGGTACAATTCTTCTATTAAATACTATACGAGTATTTTGCACCTACCTGGCACATCCTGGCACGCTGAAGAGGGCGCCAGGAGCGTCATGACGTCATAAACACGTTTTAATTAATAACGTTTGAACGGTTCATGTCACAGAAAATGTCAAGGGAAAAATTCTATTACGAAATACTATTTGAGTATTTTGCATCTACTTGGCACATCGTGGCACGCTGCAGAGGGCGCCAGGAGCGTCGTGACGTCATACACTTTTTCATTAATAACGTTTGAACGGTTCATATCACAGAAAATATTAAGAAGACAATATTATAGAGAATTTAAATACAAATCGATTGATATGTACCAGTAGGGTAATCATGTAATATTTAAGGGAGAAATTGCTAACAAATAATAATAATTTGATGTGTATATGAAATGCAGGGCATCCCTCATCGTAATATCTATTTATTACTATTTCGGAGTTATAATTGTATCACTGTGAAGGACTTAATAATCGTAGTCATCCCAACATACCCATGGGTATCTGTTGTTTAACAATAATAATTATTATTATTATTGTATACTAGTTACTATTCATAGACTGATTAGTAAAACTCACGTTTGCTAGAAGTTCTCTTCATCTTCATCATCATCGTCTTCATCCTCATCTCCCGTGTTGTCGGTATTCAAGCACTCTTGTTCCTCGTCTTCAGTAGAACAGCCACAAAGCTCGGTGCACCTCATGTTATTTGCTTTGCAGCTGCATCTTGAAGCACACCTTGATTTTAAGCAGTTGCATTTAACTAGTTGAATGACGGCAGCCGGTGCAGAGGGTTGTCATGACTGCCACATACTCGTTGCTCTCAAGTAGCCATCCGTAGTCTTCGGGTAATAAGTTGATAGGGTTGGCAACCTGGTCATTATGCCACACCCAGCATTGATGGTGAGCACCTAGTATGGCTTGGAGATATGCAGCTTTGCTGGGTGGAAGCTTTTGGTGGGTGCTTGGCAAGATTTTTTGTGAAACATGCGCCATCGAAGGTCAGACATTGATCTCAGTTTAGTGAATGGACAGTACAGTTTGCAAACAAACTTCTCTAGACCACTTATCACGGAGTCTTTTAGAGCAACAGTTTAACCTAGTTCTTTAAATGCTGAAAATATTTCATAGTCAGATTCTTCCACACACCAGCACTTGTGAGGATCTAGCCAAACTTCTTGTCATGCGCATTGACAACAGTTATAGTGAGTTTTCAGATGTCCACGTGGTATTTGATAGATATGACATTCCTGTTTCATTAAAATCGGCTACTCGAAAGACTTGCAAGGAGGAAAAGCTGCTGTAGCTTATCGCATTACAGACAACACGCCAATCGGGCACTTGAGCATGTCACAACTACTTGGTCACACCAAAACCAAGTATGAGCTGACAGAATATTTTTCACAGAAGATAATTCGAGCCTCACATGGAGTAACAAGACTATTAGTACAAAAACACTTCTATCACACTTAAATAGCGAACAGGAAGAAACCGATACTAAGATGTTGCTTCATGCATTAGATGCGACAAAACGAGGAGCTACTCAAATATCTATTTTTCCCCAGATACAGATGTCCTTATCCTGGTACTGTGACGTTACACCGATCTCTGTTCATTACAGGTAAAGGGGGAAATAATAGAAGGATAGCACTTGGGTCACTATACAACACACTTGGGCAAAATCAAGTTTCAGGACTAACTGGATTTCACGCTTTCAGTGGTTCCGACAACACTGGGGGATTTTCAGGAAAGGGGAAGCTTTCGTGCTGGAAAGCTTTCAGAGAATCCGACTATGAAATATTTTCAGCATTTTTTAACTGTTGCTCTAAAAGACTCCGTGATAAGTGGTCTAGAGAAGTTTGTTTGCAAACTGTACTGTCCATTCACTAAACTGAGATCAGTGTCTGACCTTCGATGGCGCATGTTTCACAAAAAGTCTTGCCAAGCACCCATCCACCCAGCAAAGCCGCATATCTCCAAGCCATACTAGGTGCTCACCATCAATGCTGGGTGTGGCATAATGACCAGGTTGCCAACCCTATCAACTTATTACCCGAAGACTACGGATGGCTACTTGAGAGCAACGAGTATGTGGCAGTCATGACAACCCTCGAACCTGCACCGGCTGCCCGCTGCCGTCATTCAACTAGTTATACCTCTACGTCAAAAACCGCAGAAAATTTTCATTTTTTAACTATATCTCAAGATTGAAACACAACATCAAAAATCTGAGACTACATAGCGCTGTGGTTTAGTAATCCCTACACACTGAATGATAAATGTATTTAACGTTATCATCAGTATGACTGTGATAAGGATTTCCTTAAATTACTAAGGAATTAATTATCACAGTCATACTGATGATAACGTTAAATACATTTATCATTTAGTGTGTAGGGCTTACCAAACCACAGCGCTATGTAGTCTCAGATTTTTAATGTTGTGTTCCAATCTTGAGATATAATTAAAACTTGAAAATTTTCTGCGGTTTTTGACGTAGAGGTATCCTTCGCTCTTAAAATCAAGGTGTGCGTCAAGATGCAGCTGCAAAGCAAATAACATGAGGTGCACCGAGCTTTGTGGCTGCTCTACTGAAGACGAGGAACAAGAGTGCTTGAATACCGACAACACGGGAGATGAGGATGAAGACGATGATGATGAAGATGAAGAGAACTTCTAGCAAACGTGAGTTTTACTAATCAGTCTATGAATAGTAACTAGTATACAATAATTATAATTATTATTATTGTTAAACAACAGATACCCATGGGTATGTTGGGATGACTACGATTATTAAGTCCTTCACAGTGATACAATTATAACTCCGAAATAGTAATAAATAGATATTACGATGAGGGATGCCCTGCATTTCATAAACACTTCTAATTATTATTATTTGTTAGCAATTTCTCCCTTAAATATTACATGATTACCCTATTGGTACATATCAATCGATTTGTATTTAAATTTTCTATAATATTGTTGTCTTGATATTTTCTATGATATGAACCGTTCAAATGTTATTAATGAAAAAGTGTATGACGTCACGACGCTCCTGGCGCCCTCTGCAGCGTGCCACGATGTGCCAAGTAGATGCAAAATACTCAAATAGTATTTCGTAATAGAATTGTTCCCTTGACATTTTCTGTGACATGAACCGTTCAAACGTTATTAATTAAAACGTGTTTATGACGTCATGACGCTCCTGGCGCCCTCTTCAGCGTGCCAGGATGTGCCAGGTAGGTGCAAAATACTTGTATAGTATTTTATAGAAGAATTTTACCCTACATATTTTCTGTGACATGAACCGTTCAAACGTTATTAGTTCAAACGTGTATATGACGTCACGACGCTCCTGGCACCCTCTGCAGCCCGCCAGAATGTGGCAGATAGGTTATAAATTCTCATCTAGTATGACATCATAAAATTGTCCTCTTGATATTTTCTGTGACATAAACCGTTCAAAAGTAATTAACTAAAACGTGTCTATGACGTCACGACGCTCCTGGCGCCCTCTGCAGCGTGCCAGGATCTGCCAGGTAGGTGCAAAATACTCGTATGGTATGCCGTAACAGAATACCGTTTACCGCAATACTCTTTCACGAAAGGCGCACGAGAACTTAAATGTTACCTTTTGCTCCTCTACTATAGTCTAGAAATAAAACCATTAATATTTCCCTTCTGAATAAACATTGTTGTAAGCCAGACCAAAACAATGAAATTAGAGAGAATGCCCCACACATTTTCGATCGCCTGCAACTTGTTTTCCCAGTAAAAGTAAATTGCAAGTGGGTGACCAATGAACATGTGATATGAAAAGAACGTAAAAATGACGTAGACGAAGAACGAGCGGCAGAAGCGGAAAGCCGAACGAAGATGACGATGATGCACCAGGAGGTTTGATAGCCTGGGGTTGAGGTATTGCAGATAAAACTCCAGGTCAGGATCTGATGGTTCGTCACATAAACCTGTAACAAGTAAATTGCATTCATGTATTCAATGCTTATCTTGTCCACTGGTATAATAACTAATTTGGCCTAAACTACAGCATGGCTACAAAGAAAATAGCCATAACTTTAGGACAAATGCCAGAAGCAGGTCTGAACAGGTGTTGGGTCATAACCGTTCCAACCAATCAGAAATATTTGAGTTATTTTTAATAATATGATGTATGGAACAGGGGCCAAGACTATTGATGCTATTGCTAAGACTTGAAAAGGTCTAACAATTCCTAGAATGGCCTGCCCAGCCAACCTATTTGAGGTTATATAGCCTAGTGGTACTGTTTTATTATATCATAGAAGGGTTACTAATGTATCAACGGCATCACGAATCATTTCTACATAAAAGAATTAATGAATGAATGAATGATACTGAGTTCCATTCTGACAAAGAAATAGTATTCAGTAGTATCGAAGTTCTCGTTCTCCCCGTGTTCCGATGCTAAATTCACGAGTGTTTGATTAGAAATTTGTGTAGTGTATCAATGTAACCACATAACTGTTATAAGATGTTCATAACCTAAATGTATATGTGTGTGTGGAAGAACACAATCAAGCCTATTAGAAATCAGGTGTATATGCTTGGGTTGCATGTGGTGTGTTTGTGTTATGTGCAGTGTATGTGGTTTGTAGATTATAGATTCCGTCGTCGATCAAAGTAATAAACAAGTTTTGTATTGTTGCATGGGTTCGTTTCGCGAGCACCGCGGCTTCAAGCAGCAAACTCGCAATCTTATTGGTCGGCGTGCTTGACGCGTCTAACGCGTTGCCCAAACGCTCAAAAGTATAACGACAGCTTTAGAAAAGAACTTCGGTATAACAGCTGCCGTTACTGTAGAGCGTTTGGAGCGACGCGTTAGCTGCTTTACGTGCGTCGCTCGCGTCGAAGTGTTTACAGTAGCGCGATCTTTGGTAGACCTAACGCGAGCAACGCAACAACAGGACAAATCTGATAACATGTTACTTACCTCAATATATCTGTGATGGAAGACAATAACAAAGCTATTTACGATTACAATTTCGATTTATGGCAGAGACAAATTGCAGCTCTAGTTTACCACGAAATATGAAAGAACGAAATGTGGTTTCTGGGTTAGATTCCGTCGTAAATCAAAAGCAAAGAAATAAGCAAGATTTGCATTGTTGTATGGGTTCGTTCGCGTACCGAGCGAGTTGACCTTCGCGGCTGAAGCGGCGATATTGCAATCTGATTGGTCGACGCGCCTGAAGTGTCAAACGCGTCGCCAAAAACTTTTTGACCGATTTTTTCACAAAAGTAATGGCATGCAGTCCATATAAAAGCTGGTGCATGGTCCAAATAACTTGATTGGGCTCCCCGTTCGACCGCTATTGCGAGACATAAGAGATAGAAAGAAGCAAACAAACCAATAAACAAATGCCAAACGAGTGTCATATTAGTAGAACTAGCAAATTGCTCTGTATTTGACGCGTTGATAAGCGAGCGATCAACTTTGTAACTTTTTCTTTGTATAATTGTATGAAATTTGTGTAATTGTATGTACCTTGTAGGCTAAAGAGGGTATGGGCATGCCCATAACCCTACACTGGCCATCCAATCCTTCAATGGGACAGGAAAACAACAATAAAATTAATTAATTAATGTCAAGACATGAATT
Organism: Isoperla grammatica; assembly: GCA_945910005.1. Taxonomy (NCBI): domain Eukaryota; kingdom Metazoa; phylum Arthropoda; class Insecta; order Plecoptera; family Perlodidae; genus Isoperla; species Isoperla grammatica. Next base: position 91,932,411 of record OX246738.1, read on the forward strand.
CAAAGTAACCGCCGTTGTGCAATCCGTGCAAACCCGTGAGCGAACTTATGCTTTCTAAAGGGCCGTTATCATAAATGACTAGTGATTAGTGTCCAGCCACCGTGATTAAGCCACAGGCTTCTTTAATTGGCTGTGGGTGAGAACACTGCGCTCTGATTGGCCGTGACTAAGGTTTATCTTGACTTGGCCAAGGAATTAAAACATTTTCAATTCCTTAGTCGTCAAGAAAAAACCTTAGTCACAGCCAATCACAGAGCAGTATTCTCACTCATAGCCAATGAAAGAAGCCTGTGGCTTAATTACGTGGGTTAGTCAATAATCACTATAGTCATTTGTGTAAACCCCGCTTAAGCGCACGGCAACTCGCCGTCCAACAGCCAACCTTACAAGGTTTACAGTATCTTGGTAAGGGCAACCTTTGACGTGGATGTTGCCGGTTACATCGAAATACGACAGCCAACCTTACAAGGCTTACGGCATCTTGGTAAAGCCTACCTTGCAAGTTGAGCATCTTTGCAGCTAGTTGCATCAAAGGCCGTTGTTGCCCGCCCTGTGTTGGTGGGGTTGGCATTGTTGGAAGTGGGTTCACGGCAACACTGTATCGATCTAAACAGATATGTGGAGCAATAACACCTCAGCTTATGTAACATTTGCACTTCAATCGATATTTAATGTATGCATGTATGCATACATCATGTATGTATATACGTGTGCGTGTGCGTGTGCGTGTGCGTGTGCGTGTGCGTGTGCGAGTGCGTTTGCCAGTGCAACGATACTCGTCATATCGCAGTGCGCGAATCGAGCGTTTGGTAAACAGAAAAATAATGGTAACAAGTAACCAACATGTGGCAGTAACAAGTCATGCCCCTCAGTCCTGCATACAGTTATCACTGTCCGATTACTTCTGACCATCAACATCACTACAACAACAACGACAACACAAGACAACAGTGCCTTTATACTCTGTTCTATAACAGCCTCCAGACAGCGACAACACAAGACAACAGTACATGTATATGTATACTCTGCTCTATAACAGCCTCCATACAGCGACAACACAAGACAACAGTGCCTGTATACTCTGCTCTATAACAGCCTCCATACAGCGAAACACAAGACAACAGTACCTGTATACTCTGCTCTATAACAGCCTCCAGACAGCGACAACACAAGACAACAGTACCTGTATACTCTGCTCTATAGCAGCCTCCAGACAGCGACAACACAAGGCAACAGTACCTGTATACTCTGCTCTATAACAGCCTCCAGACAGCGACAACACAAGACAACAGTGCCTGTATACTCTGCTCTATAGCAGCCTCATTACAGCGACAACACAAGACAACAGTGCCTGTATACTCTGCTCTATAACAGCCTTCAGACAGTGACAACACAAGACAACAGTACCTGTATACTCTGCTCTATAACCGCCTCCAGACAGCGACAACACAAGACAACAGTACCTGTATACTCCACTCTATAACAGCCTTCAGACAGCGACAACACAAGACAACAGTGCCTGTATACTCTGCTCTATAACAGCCTCCAGACAGCGACAACACAAGACAACAGTACCTGTATACTCTGCTCTATAACAGCCTTCAGACAGCGACAACACAAGACAACAGTGCCTGTATACTCTGCTCTATAACAGCCTCCAGACAGGGACAACACAAGACAACAGTGCCTGTATACTCTGCTCTATAACAGCCTCCATACAGTGAAAACACAAGACTACAGTACCTGTATACTCTGCTCTATAACAGCTTCCATACAGCGAAAACACAAGACAACGGTATCTGTATACTCTGCTCTATAATAGCCTTCAGACAGCGACAACACAAGACAACAGTGCCTGTATACTCTGCTCTATAACAGCCTCCAGACAGGGACAACACAAGACAACAGTGCCTGTATACTCTGCTCTATAACAGCCTCCATACAGCGAAAACACAAGACTACAGTACCTGTATACTCTGCTCTATAACAGCCTCCATACAGCGAAAACACAAGACAACGGTATCTGTATACTCTGCTCTATAATAGCCTTCAGACAGCGAAACCACAAGACAACAGTACCTGTATACTCTGCTCTATAACAGCCTCCATACAGTGACAACACAAGACAACAGTGCCTGTATACTCTGCTCTATAACAGCCTCCATACAGTGACAACACAAGACAACAGTACCTGTATACTCTGCTCTATAACAGCCTCCATACAGCGACAACACAAGACAACAGTACCTGTACACTCTGCTCTATAACAGCCTCCATACAGCGACAACACAAGACAACAGTACCTGTATACTCTGCTCTATAACAGCCTCCATACAGCGACAACACAAGACAACAGTACCTGTATACTCTGCTCTATAACAGCCTCCACATACAGCGACAACACAAGACTACAGTACCTGTATACTCTGCTCTATAACAGCCTCCATACAGCGACAACACAAGACAACAGTACCTGTATACTCTGCTCTATAACAGCCTCCATACAGCGACAACACAAGACAACAGTACCTGTATACTCTGCTCTATAACAGCCTTCAGAAAGCGACTACACGGAGATGCTATGCGACTAGGCAAACTTCTTTGACAATGTTTGTTTAACTTCGCTTGCTTTGTGTTCTAGACGTGTCCACGAGTGTGTATTTACGAATCGACCGCGTATTGTGGTGAGATTTTCTTATTGTTTATTTATTATGTCAAAGGCAACGTTGGTTTGCTACCTGGACGTAAGTGGTAGTCTAAAGATATAGTTTATATTACTTATCGTACAAACAAAGGTGCCGCGATAAGTGGTTGGGGGCAAGGGGGGTCCTTGGCCTTTGCCCGCCCTCATTCCTGTACATTTTTTTAACCCTCCTTAACTCTCGCTAACCCCATGTTAAAATGACCCCGGGGCTAACTCCTACACAGGCTTCCCTGCATAATTCGGAGGCAAATAAGACTCTGTCTGATAGTAGTGTTAAGAAGAGTTATCTCAACAATACTTTGAAATGCTGCCATTTTGTCAATGCCCGTGTGTAAAGTTTCACAAATCTCACATTTCAATTCTTTATTGAGGATATCCTATTTCATGGATACGTTACTTTACGTGTTTATTGAAGTTTATAAACAATTTAATGTATTTATTGTACATTATATAGGTTCTACATATTATGCAAATATGTAATTTTATTGAGTATCTTGTCGACGTTTTGAGGTTATTGGACTGTTTTTGTTTGTAATTGTTTTTATTTTTTCTTGTTTTTTCAACAATGCTTTCCTTCGATCGGCGTCTCAATTGCTGACTCCTAATTGGCTATTGGCTTACACCGGGGTTAAGTTTGCAAATGTACTGGAATGAGGCCCCTGCTGGATGTCAGGAATTTTGAAATTAAACTGGATGTTTAAAGTTTTAATTAAATGATGATTAAATGATTGATGATTAAAGTTTTGTGCCATATATGCCATTTCATATAAAGTTTTATGTAAATACATAATAATATAAAGAAAAATACAGAAAAAAATGCATTTTTTCTATGTCAATCAGTTCCTTTTCTAATACGTTAATTCAACACGATTTGAGTTGTTAATTCAAAGCACACCAACTGATTTTCCGATCTTGGCCAATATGACCACGCCACCTCACGGCCTGCACCTCTAGGTGCAGGTGGTGTAGGGCCTACAAGCTCCCTTACCTTGTGTTGTGTTTGCACATGTGTGTGGCTATCGAATGTGTTTTATTGATATTTTCAACGGCATCTACACTGGCAGGTAAATGTTATTGGTAGCTTCAACATAGCTTATACTTAATATTGTATAGCGTTCGAATTATTCCAGCTTACCTTTATTTATTTCCTAGCAGTTGTTCGCCGCGGCTTCGCTCACGTGAATTTGAGAATATTGTTCAATTATTGTGGTATGAAAAATAATAAAGCACGTATTTCTTTATTATTAGCTAAATACCCAAATTTTAAGTCTGTATTATGTGTGATTGTTAAGATATATATATATGTTACAAAGGGTTTTGGGGTATTAGTCCACGTTTTGTGAGGAGGTTGTTCTTTTACATACCTTGTTTCACAACGTTTCGGCGACAAATGTTGCGGCATCATCAGGTGACAGGTCCGGGTCGCGTGTGTTGTCGTTGCGAACGCCTGGGCTCGACTGTTCGCGACGACAACACACGCGACCCGGGCCTGTCACCTGATGATGCCGCAACATTTGTCGCCGAAACGTTGTGAAACAAGGTATGTAAAAGAACAACCTCCTCACAAAACGTGGACTTATACCCCAAAACTCTTTGTAACATCTCAGTTTGTCTACGAAAACCTACGTCTCAACATATATATATTATTATATATATGTCATTGTATAAAAATCACCCCCGCCTCTTTCCAAATACCTTAATTTAATTTCCGGAAGAGGTAAAGCACATGAACTTTTATAAACTATTAAACGTCTGCAAGATCTATTTATTTTTAGGTTTACGTGTACTCATAATAAAATTCTTCCCGGGTGGGGGGTGGGGGGGGGGGGGGGGAGGTACTGTAGCACCTGGCCAGGCGGTGCGTTAGATATAAATGTAACATAAACATGTAAATAATTTAATAAATCTCATCATATTTTATCAATCCAACGCCTACTATATAAATAGTTCTCGACAGTCTGGCTTCTTGTATTTTAAAATATTTGGACGTTTGGATGAAGACAATAAGGTTCTATTTGATTTTACTTAAAAAGTCTCGACCGGACATTGTCCTTAAGAGAAGTATGATAGATTACAGAAGTGATTGATATGTTACCGAAGGCAGAACGTTAAGAAATAGATTGCAATGGCCCGGATGCAGAATGAACTATATTGGATATAACTAGTGTGAAATTAATATAGAAGGTTGGGTTAGTAACTGCTAGTAAATGAATTTTGATTGGGTAGATATGGGATACATTATACTGAATTTTGTGAAGTTTCAGGAAGTGTCCTGGGAATGATTTGAAGTAACACCTTTACCTGTCTTTTCTTGGCAAAGAGGGGGAGGCGATTGTTGCGGTGGAGTCCACATGCCTTCGGATTTGGGGGCCTGAGCTCTGGGATATTGATGCTGGCAATTGGACGGTGATACCTATCGTGAGGGTTGGGCATAATGGTCGGTTCACACACATGTTTAAGGTTGTGTTTAAGGATTTATTGTTTAATGTTTATTTTAAGGATTTATCAGGTGCTCACACAAAGTGCTAAGACCAAAGATGATGTCGTTGCACAATTGGCTAGAATCTTGTTACGTCATTATTGAACCGACGATTGACGATTTTGATTGGTTGTGTTTAACGTTTTATGGTTTAGTGATTAAGAGTTGAACATTGGTCAACTTTCTTAATCATTAAACACTGGTTCTAAACCGTAGCACCGTGTGGGAACGCTAACGTTGTTTTCCTATCGTTGAATGTTAAATATTAAACAATAAATCCTTAGACAAAACCTTAAACATGTGTGTGAACCGACCATAAGGTCCTACTGTGCCCGCACGATGGGGGTGTGAGTTCTGGTTTAACGACTCGTAGAATTTACTGGAGCGATCTTGAACAATAGTGTCTACCAGTGGTAGATCTAGTGGAGTGTGAAAGGGACCAATGGGGGTGTGTTTGGGAAGGTGCATCACCACTCGGAGGACAGTATTTTGGAGGCGCTTCAGTTCGAGTATATTTCTATAGGCCCAATCATGCAGTGGCGCCGGAACGGGGGGGGGGGGGGGAATGTCTTGTATTTTTCAGTTTCTAGTTTAGTAGTCTAAATGTTGACTTAAAAAATTTCAGTCAAATCCGGCAAGCCGTTTTACCTGTGCGTGACGAAAAAAAAATGAAAACGATATTAATAATTAATTTAGTGTCACAACGTTCTTGTCACCAATGTAGACAACTGGGTAAATTTTCAGAATCTTATCTTGGACAGTGACCATGAAACAAAATAATAAGTTTTAAGTACGGGAAAGAAAATCACCAACAAAATAACAATTGGTCCGCTTGATCTCCAACTAGCGGAAGCTAGTCGAGCTCCAAACTTGCGAGTTCGCGTGGCGTGGCGTGGCTTCTTGAAGCCCACCGTAGAGCAAGTTGTCTGGCGGGATCTGAAGTTAGCTAGGGAACGTATTTTTAATGGGGTAAATTCTCAGAGGAAAGAAACACAAATTGATTTTGGAGGAACAACATTTATTGTGAATTTAGAATTACAACATAGTAATTTTGTTTGGTGTATTAATTTGAAGACGAGTCACATTAACTACAGTAGACTAGGTAACTATAAGAAGTATTGCGCATTGGTATCACATAAATCATAATCGTATAGTTGTATTGTCTCAGTGTTAAGTAGTATTTTTGGTAAGCCGTTCCTTTTATCAAAGTCGTCAATCTTAATGTTACAATTTACAATTTTTTATTTTATAAACTTTCAAGGCAATTGTAACTTATTTTAAAAAAGGCGTTATACTTTTAAATGTTTACATACCGCGGCGAGAATCTTCAGATTGGAGCTATTTCATCCATACCTATTTTGCGCATTACTTACTTAATTGGTTAATTAATTTTAAAATTAACTATTACATTATTGAATTAATTGTATTAATTAATTTTGAAATTAACTATTACATTATTGAAATAATTGTATTAATTAATCATTTATTATATTTCCAATATTATTAATTTAATTATAATTTTGAAATTAGTAAGTCACATTGTTTATTGGATGTGAGCCAGAGAATGATTGAACTGTTATTACACAACAATGTAAAAATGCATTTATAATTAACAACATACAACAGGAGATCATCGTTAGAATAATACATATTATAATGATAAATTAACTAGTGTTTTAATTGTCTGTAGGTAATATGCTTAAATAGTAAACAACAGGACCTGTACGTCATTATATATACCCATACTGACCAATATTTACCCAAAGTGACCACTAATTCGAATGCATAAGATGTATGACGTGTTATTGAGGATCTGGGTTCACCAGCGGCCATATAGCTGGAATTCACAGTCGTCCCCTACCCCTAGGGGCGCCCGTTGTTACCAATATAGTTCCATGCATGTTATTTCCCATATAGATAACAAATGCATAGCAACAACGGGCGAGCTTCTCAGGGTAGGGAACGACTATGAACTTTTTCTGGTCTTCTGTAAAGCCAGTCTAGTTTTGGACGCCTTATGAATCCAAAGTCATATCTGGGAACTAATTTTTAAAACATCAATCTAGAATGTTTTGTGTCTTTGTTCTCTCAAACGAAATCAAACTTCAAGTAACTTTATTCACGTGACTTGGGCCTGGATTCACAACAGGGCCAATGTTGGGCTTGGCTAGTTTTACAGCTTTAAGGACTAGAATAAATATCGAAACACTTGTGAATCGAGTCCCTGGTTTATAAAATGATCAGGATTGCTTTAGTCTAAAAGAAGAAATTTTACGACATAAAGATTGATAATTTAAATTTTAAACACTTAGAACAAGAGAATGCTGCACTGGTGAGTTCAGCATGGAAGTTTTAAGTAAGTAAGTAAGTAAGTTAGCGAGGTAGTAAGTAAGTAAGTGAGTAAGTAAGTAAGCAAGTAAGTAAGTAAGTAAGCAAGAAAGTAAGTAATAAGTTAGTAGGTAAGTAAGTCAGTAAGTATTTATTATTCCGAATAAATCATGCAGAGTACAAATATGGATGTCGTCAAAAGTAGATGCAGACCAAAATAACTACATTATTTAACATTTAACACACGGATACACTACATTTAACATCAAGCATTACAATAGCCCTCAAAACCCTCATTCATGCATAAAGATATAAAATTAAATAGATAAACTACTTAATGTTAAAAGGTAACACATTTACCACACAAATAACTCAGTCATACATTAAAATATAACAATGTAAAAAGGTGGCTCGTTGGTCCAGTGGTTAGCATCCCTGCTTCCAATGCAGAAGGTCCCGGGTTCAAATCCCGCTTCAGGCAGAAGTTTTTTAACTTCTAATGTGGATTCAATTCCATTACTTCTTGGCTCAGGAATAATTAAACGGTGACTTTGGAGCCGTCCTAGCAACGAAGCACCCAATAAATTCTATGTTGTTCTGAATCGGCCTTGTTGATTCTGGCATTTGTCCGCAGGTGTTCGCACTGTCCAATCACTGATTCATATGTTTCGTATTTGAAGTATCGATCTTTGATTGGTTATCGTTCACTCGTCGATGGTGTTCGAAGCCTGCAGGGTTGATTTAGTCGCTTTAAATTAAAGTCCCCCACTGCAAATTACCCACTCAGTAAGTGGGTAGACTCTAAATGTGAATTTATTTTATTTATTTTATTTAAACCTGTGTTTACGTTTGTTTACGGTTGCTATGGAGTTTGCTTTTCTTCCGGAAGTAGCTTATAATAAAACAATTCTTTAGCAACAAATCTATAATCCTGTACTTAACTCGACACTTGACTGTGCATTTGGCAATATAAGGCTGGTTGCATACCAAACCGACGCGACTGCGGTCGGGTCTGGTGTGGTGTGTGGTAGCTCGATAGCATTTCCATTTTCCACGACTCTGGTCATGAGGGTGTGCACACCAAACCGACGCGACTGCGGTCGGGTCTGGTGTGGTGTGTGGTAGCTCGATAGCATTTCCATTTTCCACGACTCTGGTCATGAGGGTGTGCAGTGTGCACACCAAACCGACGCGACTGCGGTCTGATCTGGTGAGTGGTAGCTCGATAGCATTTCCACGACTCTGGTCATGAGGGTGTGCACACCAAACCGTTGCGACTGCGGTCGGGTCTAGTGTGTGGTAGCTCGATAGCATTTCCATTTTCCACGACTCTGGTCATGAGGGTGTGCACACCAAATCGACGGCGATCGGCTCGCAGACGCGGACATAGCAGTGCGTGCGGGTTGTATGTTGGGGTTGGGGGGGCACCCGACCCGACAAAGACGGTGTATACAGCGTCGTGCCACGACTGTCGTGAAACGACGATGTTTTCTAACGACTGGAGTTGCGTCGGATCGGGTCATTGTGAGCAGACACATTCATTTATATCTGCACGATCCTAGGCGCACGATTTGCGTCGTCCCGAATGTGGTCGGGTAGGGTTGGTGTGCAAACTGCCGAGTTCGATGAATGAGTATGAAATTTAATGTTGAATAGTTATACTTCGTTAGGTCGTTGGTTGTTGTGTTAGTAAGTTAGTTACTTAGACAGTTAGTTGGTTAGAAAGTTAGTTACTTAGATAGTTAGTTCGTTAGTTAGTTAGTTAGTTAGTTAGTTAGTTAGTTAGTTAGTTAGTTAGTTAGATAGTGAGTTAGTTAGTTAGTTAGTTAGTTAGCTAGTAAGTTAGTTAGTTAGTTAGTTAGTTAGTTAGTTAGATAGTGAGTTAGTTAGTTAGTTAGTTAGTTAGTTAGTAAGTTTGTTTGTTTGTTTGTTTGTTTGTTTGTTTGTTTGTTTGTTTGTTTGTTTGTTTGTTTGTTTGTTTGTTTGTTTGTTTGTTTGTTTGTTTGTTTGTTTGTTTGTTTGTTTGTTTGTTTGTCTGTTTAAGACACAACAACTAGGTCATAGAGCGTCGGCCGAATCAGAGCCATTACACATCGCCAAGGTCGTCATAAGGGGAATCTGGTTGGGTGGTAGATTAACGTTTGTTTCGCATATAGGGCCTCACACAAGTAGCTGGTGTTGATTCAACAGTAAATTAATATGTTACTTATAGTTTCCACGTGACGCTAAGTCGAACATGATTACGCTACGATTGTTATAGCCATATCCTAGGTTATTGGCGAATATTATTCAAATTTACTAATGAACCTTAATTGTTCGTTTAAAAAGTAAGCACAAGTAATACAATATCACAAATGACCACACGTCATACAAATTTTATTTCAAAGACAGGCTGAATTTGAAAGAACTGAGGGTTTCTGTGTTCTACTACAACAGGCTTCAATTGTTTCTCCATGGCAACATCAAAGTTTGGTCACTAACGTGGCCGCCACGCACACAGATATGACGTGCACTTGCAATCATTGAAAACATGCAAAGCCTAATTGCTCGCGGTGAGGGATATATTGTATTTTTCTGTGCATTGCTCAAACTGAAGAACGGCGACCTCAGTGCTGAAGCCTTGTTGCCTCACTTTATTGTTTCAGTAAGTGTGCTGACCATCTTGTAAGCCATATTCATCACCTAGAACACAAACAAAGAACTCAACCTCTAGACATACAGTGGAGCGGTGGGGCCCGTACCATGTGCATTGAATTGATACTTGTTATATAGCGAAACACTCGACAACTATATCATAATATGACGTCTAAAGTTGTTTGGAGGAAAGGACAAGTAGGACGTAAAGGGGAGGAATAGGAAATGAGAGGATGTGGACTGCTTTCGCCTGGCTTCTCCACCTTGACCTGTCCGGCTACGGTGGTCTTACCAGAAGCATAGGCTTCCGCCGGCATAGCTCTCGAGCAGTAGCGACACTATGGGGCGTAATAATCGAAAAAACATTGCCTCAGTCAAGCAAGTGTCTTCGCCCCAGACCCCTTGCGGTTCCCACAGCTCACTTTCTCATTGTTAAACCTCCCCCCCCAACTACCACGAAATAGGTCCTAGTTACGTCACTACTCTCGTGAACAACAAAGCACACCAACGATAAGGTAGCAGTCCTGGGCCGCGATTCTGAATGGGCGTCGATAAGTTTAACCCGAGTTTTTGTCGTTAAAAGAAGGCGATGAGCATGCATAAGAGTTCGTATGTCTGTTTGTGTTCTCAATGGAAATGGACAGCCTCAATCCGCACACAATTTTCAATTTTTAATTATATCCTAAAAATGCTACTTGAAATCGAATATCTGAGTCATAAGCGGTGAATGCTTAATGTTTCTAACATTATAATCAGTATGGTTGTCATTTTGTAATGAATATGTATTACTTGAATGGATTAATAACCAAAACACTACCCTAGTGGTTACAATATTTGATTCATTTATCATTCGGCTGGCAGTCCCCTTATGACTCAGATTTTCAATTTCGCGTAGCATTCTTGAGATATAATTTTTATAATGAAAATGTTACACGGTAAACGTGAGTCTTTCCATTGCTGATAACGGCAAAAAGCTAACTTTGGTCTCTTGTAATCCAGTCCAATATCTGAGACAAAAATAATTGTACAACACATTTTTGAAAAGTTCGTTTTATAGGCCTTGTTCCCAAAATAAATTAGAAACTTCTTCATGAGACCACGAAAAGTCCAAAGTTTGGCTGGTCTTCAAGTTAACCAGAAACAATACTGTGAATATGACCTCTTTGTGAATCTAAAGATAGACAGTAGTTTCACTTGTGTTAGTTGCTACATTTGTTTCACCAAAGATTACAATCTTTGGTTTCACGTATATCCCCAGATTAAGTTAAATAAAATGTCTGTGAGACTGTAAACCGCAAGAAGAGTGGCCGATTCATTGATTGATTATTAAGTGTTGCACGACGTAGGCCTACTCGACAGGATTTATAAATTAATTCGCGCGAGCTCCTCGCTCGCTCGCCGTACGCTGTCTCCATGGGTTGAGAGTGTGAGTGTCTCACTGACCTGCGCGAAGTTCTTGCGTGACAGAGGGTCGCACCCCGGGGGTTTCACCTCAAGGGGAACGTTGGCTCGGCTCATGATGACGAGCATGGACTTCTTGAAGCTCGGCGAGGCTTCCAGCCAATCACATCTGTATACAGACTCACAGACTGCGTCGTGCTGGAAATCAATCCCAAATAAATTTCATATGTTATATTCGAATTTTAAGTTCATTATCTAGTTCATTAATTTTTTTGTACAAAAGAATGTTTCAAATTTAAAAAGTCTTGATTTAAATAATAAAAAAGTTTGTTTAGAAAAACTTCGAAAATGTTAAAATTCCGGAAAAACACAGATTTTGAGTATTTCCAAAATTATCATGTGACAATTCTTTTCTGATTTAAAAATATTCCTCTTTTGTCTACTTTTTATACAACTCCATTTTTAATAATTCCCAAAAGTCATAGCAGTTATGGTAAAGAAACCGGAAGATGCCTCGACAGAAAACATTAAAACCAAAATTTTTAGATAATTGAGAAATCAAAGCTGGGTAATTAAAAAATGGGACAAAATTCCTATTCCACTGTTGTCCAGAATTCATCACGCACGTACTCTCGGTTAACTTGCTGTGATTGTCAGGATGGATTGCGTCACACAACATAGAAGAAGCAGCTGGGAAATTTCTTTTGCTTGGTAATGTAGGGAATTTTGCGTTTGGCGGCTACATTCGTAGTAAAGCGTCTTTCATTGCCAGAATCATCGGCTAGTTATTCCGGTGGTGGAGTATACATCTTAAATTATACTACTGGTTGGCCATACAAGCAATCGTAAATATAATCTTCAAATTAGAGTTCATCGATTAAAAATTGCCCTTAATGAATTCAAATCAAGTTCGAGAAATCTCAGTTATACAAGACTATGAGAGCGGATTAATGATTCTTGAACATATAAGGCCGTTTCTCAATGCTTCGTGGTCACCACATAGTTGCCAACACAACAATGATCAACAACTAACGTGACGTCTTAATTAAGAAGGCGGCAGTAAAGCTGTGATTGGCTAGCAGTGTACGCAAAATAAAATCTATTCAATACTGGAGCTTTGCGAGATATGCCCTTTAAAGGCATTCAGTATCAACATTGGAACACTTGGATTACTTTGGTAAAGCTAGAATCCGATGAGATGGGAATGCATCTATTTACAGTTGATAATACTTACTTGATCCGAGACTAGGTGCATACTGTTGTTAGCCATGAAGTACATCAACGTTGTTGACTATTTACAGTTGATAATACTTACTTGATATGTGACTAGTTGGGTACTGTTGTTAGCCATGAAGTACATCAACGTTATCGACTATTTACAGTTGATAATTGTTGATCTAAGACTAGTTGGGTACTGTTGTTAGCCATGAAGTACATCAACGTTATTGACTATTTACTGTTGATAATACTTACTTGATCTGTGACTGGTTTGGTACTGTAGTTAGCCATGAAGTACACCAACGTTATCGACTGTTTACAGTTGATAATACTTACTTGATCTGTGACTAGTTGGGTACTGTTGTTAGACACGAAGTACACCAACGTTATCAACTATTTACAGTTGATAATACTTACTTGATCTGTGACTAGTTGGGTACTGTTGTTAGCCACGAAGTACAGCATCGTTATCCACGCAAAAAAGAATAGAGTTATAAGAACCACTGTCTTAGGTGTTTCGTTATCCTGTTAAGGAAAGCATAATGTTTGCTTTAGTTAGAAATTTGTAAAATGGTGTTATAGATTAGAGACCGAAATAATCATGTTTATGTTAATCAAAGGGAATTTGTAATAAGAAAGCCGTAAACAATGTAACAAAAACAGAACTAAACTATGTCACATAGTATTTGTTGCAAACGTTCTTAAGAACTAATTGATGAGGATTGTTCAAAGAGAGTCCTAACTCGAGGAATTTGAACAAAAATGGCGGTCACATGTGAGATAATTCTATTGTATACGTAGGTAGTATGCGTCTAGCCACAAATATGTAACTTTTAACTGGATCCGAACAGTAAGAGGTATATAGATAGTTTATTTTAAATCTGTGCATCCATAAGAGAGTAATATATGAAAACAAAAAATCTACGCTACATGCACAATCTTTCTTATGTTGCGCAATGGTGGAAAGTATAAGTTACTGAGTGTCAACGAAAAGTCCAATGGAGTATTCTAATGGCTGCACTGGACCGCACTTCGCACTGAGCGCTCGAATAACAATTAGATAAACAATACAACACAATAAAATATACGCGTCAGTGTAAACCCGGTGATACTGGAAGTGATACCCACTGGATACTCCAGTGATAGCCACTGGAGAACGCCAAAGCTATGCACAATCTTAGTTTAAGTTGTTTTTGTTTGTTGTTTTTAAATAAATATACACATTTTGCGTTAACATTTAGAACTTGTTGTCGATTGTTTGCTTATCAACGCGTCACACAAGTGTTTAACTAACACATAGATAGCGCTGTAAGCAACAGCGACCGCAAGACGCCAAGGTCTACTTGATCAGCTCCGCCCAGTGTTGGGGCAGTTCTTTTTTTAAATGAACTTTCTAAAAGTTCAGTTCACAGCTCAAATAATGAACTTTAATAAAGTTCAAGTTCTTTTCAAAACCTAAAATTTTGAAAAGTTCAAGTTCGTCTAAAATATGAACGAAGTTCTTTTAAAAGTTCTTTTGTGAAAAAGTGTCACCACATTGTATTAACAGTCATGCGAATAATCGATTGCCTTGTATGGCTTAAAATCTGTTCCTCTTGAGAATTTACACTGGCTCTAGAAATGTTTCAATCTTGCGTTTTGATTAGTAAATGGAGTTCCACGTAGAGTCGTTTCCTCCCGCCCAATTATCGTGTCGCATTACTTCTGGTATTTGGGCACTTGCACTTGCAGACCCACTTATCTCGACCGAGTGATCTAACATCTTGTGGTGGGTAGAGTTCGAACGGCCAGACTTGAATGTAATTCTACTCCATGAATGGTGGCCGGTAGCTTTTTAAAATCAGCTGAAGGAGAACCGAAAACGATTCGCGTGTTCCTCGACGGCGCGTTGACAGATGCTCAATCATCGAACAGAATGAACTTTCAAAAGAACTTTCTAAAATTGAAAAGTTCGTTCTCAAAAAGAACTTTTGAAAGTTCAAGTTCACTCATTTGAAAAAAGAGTAAGTTCGTTGGAAAGTTCACAAAAAAAGAACGCGTTCTCGGGAACGCGTTCTTTTTAAAAGTTCTCGCCCCAACACTGGCTCCGCCTAGCGGTCGAGGCTCGATCCTTGCTTGAAACATGGCGTCGCCCACTTTCCATTGTACTCTTGTACAAAGGTGTGTATTTAACAATACAACTAAATAGAACAATTGAAGGCTAATAACTCATGGTAATAAAATTATTTTCTGGCCACTAGAATGCATCTAGTATATTCTGAGCTGTCAATAATAAGACATACCGTGAAAAGTGTCAATGTGGCCATTCCCAATGACAATGTGTTCGCTACGAGAAGACCCACCATAGAAGCATTACCAAACTCCTCGCTTAAAGCAATGTACCTGCAAAGTAATAGAAGTATTTAAAAAAAAAGTTTCATTGAAAGTAGTGGGATTTAACAGTCCCGCTAAGCACACCACAATCGAGAGGGCGAGACTTCAACATGGCGGGCATGGTTGGGATAGCATATACTTATGCATATATGCTTATGCACTGAAGACTGTTGCGCTATAACAACAATGTAGTTATTGTTAAGGATTTCTTCAGTAAATTCATTTTGTGTAATCATAACCAAAATAAAAATCTATACTTACTATAAATAAATGTTTAGAGTCTGTTTTTACATTGAAATGAAACACTGATTCAAATGATGTATTATGAGATTATCTGCACAAAGTTGTTGTTATTTCAGACAAATTGATAATATGATATAAATGATTATTTTATTGGGTTGTTTCATCAGAATCTGCTGATTTCTCATCAAATTGTGCGAGTATGATTTTTTAGTGGGGGCACTGGTGGTTGAATCTCTTAGCCCTACTTGTTTCCCGTTTTGATCATAAACAATGCACTTCCGGCGTTTAATTTAGTACGGTTATAAACATTTAGTAAAAAAATAGCGATTTGTCTTTCATTAATAGTTCCCACGTGACGTCACAGCGGCCATGATTGCGACACAATTGATGAGGACCTATCCTAAATCATTGCTAAATACTATTCAAATTTATAAGATAAGCCTAATTAAGCATTTACCAAGTAAACATTAGTAATAAAAAATATAAAAATTACAACACATACCAATTTCATTTCAAAAACAGGCTGACTTTTAAAGAACTAAAAATGTGTGTTCTACCACACAACAGGCTTCAATTGTTTCTCCATGGCAACGTCAAAGTTTGGTCACAAATGTGGCCGCCACGCGCACAGATGTGACGTATGTGCAACCTATGAATTCTTTATAGTTTATAAACAGTAATAAACAGTGTGCAATAGTGTGAGTCAAGTGCAGTAAAGTGACCAATGAGAAGCTTTGTTGCCGTGGTGTAAACAAATTATCAGCCAACTAAATATTAATATTTTAGCCGAGGTTCATAATACCGGGCCTAATCCTACTTGATAAATAGTCTTGATATTTGTTTTCCCATCTTGAAAGTATTTTAGACATATTAATTGCAGTGCCCTTTCTTGTAGAAATTTGCGAAATGAAATGCCACTGAGGGTCTTATTTTGGTAATGAGGTTCAAAGCAATATCGGATATCGATTGTTTTAACTCCTTGGCTTGGCTCGTCAACGAATAGTTGTGGTCTTTATATCCTTGCTGTCAAAGTAGCAATGTATCAAACTGCCGCGTGTTGCTCAATGGACAATGCGGCCGGATTGCTCAAGTATCCCAACGATATTAGTTCTCCGCTCGGCCGCTAATGGCGCTGAGCTTTGCTGTACTACCTACCTTATCAATTTAACATGAAGTTGAATGCATTCTGTCAAAACATTATGCATTTCTTCATCCAGTTCAGTAGTTATGACTTTTAATTGATTTTCTGGTATGCCATTAGAATCTTGAAACATTTCCTCCGAAGCAGTTCGTTCCCTTCCAGAGGTAGACCCAAGATGCCCTGCTTCAAATAGAGGTCTCATATGTGCCATACAAATAACTATTCCTGCATTGAGAGCAGCTGGTGCAGCTCCGAGTAGATCACCCCGCATATGAAACAGATCGCCGTCATCAAAATCAATTGACAGAATCGTGTCCGGTGCCAAACCAGAAGACTCCTTCAGCTTTCTTGCCTTGATTCGCTCGATCGAAGTCGCATGAATTTTTTCGAGTTTATTGTTGAGAATTTTAAAAATCGTCGTTGGCATAACTATGGCTAAAATCATTAGCCACGTCAGTGACGATACAAAAGTGCAGCAAGACATTGTCTGGAGCCACCGTATGAACAGAGTTATTTCATACGAAGGTGAAGAAGACGTGTCCCAGGGGAACCATTCCCTGTAACAAAAGAGAAATAAGATTACTTTACCGTTACGATGCAGTATACCAGTGATCACTAAAACCCAATGGCAATGCGGTGAGAAGACCCTATACCATACAGAAACTATTTTGATTTGAGAAATCGTGTGGTAATAGCCTATAGGTATATTTTGATACATTTTTTCATCTTTTTTTTTGTGGGGGGGGGGGTATGCTATAGAATATGCACATTTTCATTTTTTAATACACGAAGATATTACATATTATAAACTTTTATATACTTATTCATATCATCTAATATTTTAATTATTGCAATATTTTGGATGGCCGAACAGTGGTAGAGTTTCTTTCGAAAATGTTTATGTACTCATTTCAAATTCAGATCGAACGTTAATCTATACCGATAAGTTGTGTCCCAAACAGAAAAATAGTTGATTGGAATATTACAATCGAGAGCGTAGCAATAGTCTTCTGCTTGGCACGGCAGAGCTCGCGGGGGGGGATGTCATGCACTTGGGTCTCTGACATTCAGTTCCATGTCATTTTTATAAATACATACACATTTTTAGTGGGGGGACATTACACCATTTCTCTACGTGTTTCGTAGCTATGGCGGCACCGAGGTCACTGTTTACATTGTACAACAATATCATATATAGACATAGAAAGATTAAAGTTAATTCCAGAAAGCCCCGAATTGACAAGAAGTCTTAACTCTGGCTGGGCCTAACTTAAGGACACTTGATTATGGCACGTCATTGGCTCATACGGAAGTGCACATACTCTTGACTCGACGTTGCTAAGAAACCACAGGATATAAAAAAAAACTTGAGACCAAAATTTAGGCCCAGCCTGAGTTGGTCTTATCTTTGTTCAAAGATGGTGGCAATGCACCTATGACTTCAAAATGTGAACAAAATAGATATTGTTTACTTACCTTGACATGCACATTTTGTCTGCGTTAAAAATTTGGTGATTTTAGGAAACAAAACACTATACTTGAAAACGCCGCCCTACAATTTTTCAAGTTTACGGTGATTTCCACGAAACTGGTCATTGGCTATATAGTAGGCCTACCATTAGCACCTACGGTAACTTACAGTAAGACTTGATCTGACTGAAGACCACCAAGATAAGTAAATGAATAAGTTATACTACTAATAAATAGAAGAAAAAAGCATTATTTCGTCAAACCAATCACCAACTACGCTTCATTTTTAATAAAATCTACGTTTAGGCGAATAAGGTCCATCTTTTTCAAGACAGAAAACAAACCAAAAACCATAACAACTAAAATATGGTGATTGTTCGATTATAGTATAATCGAATTTTCTTTTATCAATGTAGATGTACATCTCCAGTTAGCTATCTGAACTTATTAAACTAGCTTACTACTCGTTATACGGTTCCTCCTTGAGATATTGCAGTAAGCTACGGTAAGTTAGTTATTATTTTCTTATTTTCCTTCGTCTCCTCTTCAGTGTTCAACAAAACAAGGTTGTTTGTTTAATAAATTAAAAACGTAATTATTGATTGGTTTGACCGAAAAATGTTTTCTTTTACTACATTTTGCAACCAACAACATTTAAGAAATCATACCTATATAATTATATATATTATAAGTTACTGTGATTAAACCCAAAAGCTCAACAAGACTCACTGAAACAAATTAACTATAAATGAACATACTTGGTTGGAAATTGTCGTGCTGGGAATAAACGACCAAAAAAATCCAAAGTCAGTGTAATGGAGGCTGCGACTGCAAAAGGTATATGGATTTTTTTTATGATCCTATAAAATGTGCACGTTTTGTAGTATATTTCTTTCTGTTCCTGGTTGTCCAATTGTCCAGGAACCAACATTCCATCCAGCTTTTCACAGATAATACGGAGCAAGTCGAGCTGAAAGAACGCTGTACATGCCGCTGTCAACATTATACCGTAAATGATGAAGGCACAGACGTTACCAATAATATAAGCAGAGTTGCTTTTGTAGAGATAAATTGCTTTCGGTAAAAAGTAAAATACATGGACAAATAAAGAAATGATTATGAAACGGGGGTTGAATCGACGGAATAATCGCAGGGCCGTACGGAGGAACCGATGCTTGACGAGCAGGTGAGCCAACCGTGGGCTGAAGTACTTGAGGTAGAACTCAAGGTTGGGTTCGGGGTTTTCGTCCTTCCAGAAACCTGCAACAAAAGTAGTTTAATGTGAGCAGGGGAAACAGTCGGGGAGTTAAGCGTCAATCGCAACTTGCAGGTGAAGTCAAAAACCAACTCGTGGAACTCAAGACAATCTTCACGGTTACAATAAAGCTTTTTCAGAATTGATCTAGGAGCCTTAGATAGAGCTAATCATGATCATGATCTAGAGGGCCTAGATCTTCAATGACAACAATGCCCAACAGTGAAAAATGCACCTTACCATAACTATCAAGGACACCTAGAGGTATTTGCCTAGATGGAGTTAGTCACGGCTCTCTAGATTAATTCTGAGTCACCTATTACAACTTTTTCTCTCACATCACCAACATTATTTTGTTGATAACCTTGTGGCTTGTCTCCCAGTTCATTATATCATGGTTGTCCTTCTGGCTTGCAAGAAGCCGTTATAACAAATTTGTATTCATGCATACGAAATTTCAATTTGCGATCATTGATTAAACTTTTCCCATTCAGAGATGTATCTCACATACCTTGCCAATAAAGAAACCTTCTGCAATCCGTAAGCTTAAAGTCACCATCTTGTTTCATAATTATTGGACCTTCAACAGAACTCATGGCTTCCTAGAGATCGCCCATCAATTACTGAAATAAAGATAATTCGTGTTAAAGCAAAAAGATATTTAATAGTTTTATTCGCCATTTTGTACCACACATTCTAGAGTTTTAACACAAGACAGGCTTTTATACGAGATTGTTGATGTACAGACTCACATCAAAATTGTGTTTGTTTGCTTTATTGGGGTTACTAACTACTGTAGAATGAACATATGATTTTCTTAAAAACTGGATTTTATTTTTTCAAGGAACCACAACGATACAAATTCTTATTGCTAGGCAACCAGAAAAAAAACTGGCACTATCTGTCGGGGCTATAAGAATGCAAGAACGACCCAGTACAAATCATCACCGCGTGAGCGCTGGCGCAGCGTACTAGGCCTACCACGATCAAACACCCCGCCCACCTTGGAATACATGTCAACAAAAATTACATTTACTTAGCATCAAGTTGTAGGGGAGATAATTTTACAATTGGTCTTTTAACCACTCCACTTGACGTTCTCACTGACACCGATCTCACGAGACCGTCAGCCCCAGGTCGTGTTGACACGACTCGCCCGAGTTTCCACTTTAAGGGTGGAAGGTTCTTCTCTCTGAGGAGCACCAGGTCTCTGGGCTGGATGATGACTGCTTGAGCCACCATTTGGGTCGTTGCTGAAGTCGTAAGAGGTATTCTGTATAGATCATCGACGCCAGTAGTGTTGAACACACTGATGAAGCAGTAGTTGCCACCTTGACAGACGGTTAATCTTTGATGACGTGATATCTGGTTCGGGGATGGCTTAGGGAGTCAACAGTGACACAATGGCCAGGAGTAAGTACAGAAAGATTGTTGGGATTATTGGACATGACAGGCAAAGCACGTTAATTAAAATAGGTTTCCACTTTCGTGAGGACTGTATTAATCTAATCAAAGTTGACAGTATTGTTGTCCACTACTCGGCGGAGATGGTATTTCACAGATTTAATATCAGCTTCCTAGAGTCTTTCATGGTGAGATCCTGCATGTGGGTTGATGTTCCATGTGATGTCATCAGCAAGGTGGCCTTCCAATGTTTTTAGATGTTCTAAAGTCTTCATAAATTTGAAGAAATCGTCAAGTTCTCGCGCAGCACCAACAAAGCTACCGTGCACAATCGCTGTGTATGTTTTGCCGTCCTCTGCGAGACACGAACCGCTTTAAATAAGCAATGAAAGCAAGTGTCGACAAATCACTTACACCCCTGCTTAAAAATACGGTTGGATACTATTGGAAATATTACAGTTGAATACCATTGGATGTTGTTTGAATCCAATACATGTTAAACTTAATGGGAACCAATAGTATTAGTGCCACTTTGGACGTATCCAACTGGCAACGTAATCAATGGGAGTGGATAGGAAACGTAACCAATAGTATTCAACTGGATCCGTATGCAATGGGAATCAACTGTATTCAATAGGAATGAGTAAAACCCGTATTCAAAGGGAATCAACCGTATCCAACTGGAAACGTAACCAATAGTATTCAACTGGATCCGTACGCAATGGGAATCAACTGTATTCAATAGGAATGAGTAAAACCCGTATTCAAAGGGAATCAATCGTATTCAACAGGAACCAACCGTATTCAATAGTAATCAACTGTATTCAATAGGAACCAACCGTAATGAATAGGAACCAACCGTATTCAATAGGAACCAACCGTAATGGATGGGAATCAATCGTATTCAATAGGAACCTACCGTATTCAATAGGAACCAACCGTAATGGATGGGAATCAATCGTATTCAATAGGAACCAACCGTAATGGATGGAAATCAATCGTATTCAACAGGAACCAACCGTATTCAATAGTAATCAACCGTATTCAATAGGAACCAACCGTAATGGATGGGAATCAATCGTATTCAACAGGAACCAACCGTATTCAATAGGAACCAACCGTATTCAATAGTAACCAACCGTATTCAATAGGAACCAACCGTATTCAATAGGAACCAACCGTAATGGATGGGAATCAATCGTATTCAATAGGAGCCAACCGTAATGGATGGGAATCAATCGTATTCAACAGGAACCAACCGTATTCAATAGTAATCAACCGTATTCAATAGGAACCAACCGTAATGGATGGGAATCAATCGTATTCAACAGGAACCAACCGTATTCAATAGGAACCAACCGTATTCAATAGTAACCAACCGTATTCAATAGGAACCAACCGTATTCAATAGGAACCAACCGTAATGGATGGGAATCAATCGTATTCAATAGGAACCAACCGTAATGGATGGGAATCAATCGTATTCAACAGGAACCAACCGTATTCAATAGTAATCAACTGTATTCAATAGGAACCAACCGTAATGGATGGGAATCAATCGTATTCAACAGGAACCAACCGTATTCAATAGGAACCAACCGTATTCAATAGTAATCAACTGTATTCAATAGGAACCAACCGTAATGGATGGGAATCAATCGTATTCAACAGGAACCAACCGTATTCAATAGGAACCAACCGTATTCAATAGTAACCAACCGTATTCAATAGGAACCAACCGTAATGGATGGGAATCAATCGTATTCAATAGGAACCAACCGTAATGGATGGGAATCAATCGTATTCAACAGGAACCAACCGTATTCAATAATAATCAACTGTATTCAATAGGAACCAACCGTAATGGATGGGAATCAATCGTATTCAACAGGAACCAACCGTATTCAATAGTAATCAACTGTATTCAATAGGAACCAACCGTAATGGACGGGAATCAATCGTATTCAACAGGAACCAACCGTATTCAATAGTAATCAACTGTATTCAATAGGAACCAACCGTAATCGTATTCAACAGGAACCAACCGTATTCAATAGGAGCCAACCGTAATGGATGGGAATCAATCGTATTCAATAGGAACCAACCGTAGTCAGTAGGAGTCTTCTCAGTACATGTGAAATAATTCATATTTATAGTAAAAAAATACGGATATTTATTTATATTATAGGTTTATACATGAGTATCTAAAGTATGACCATGACAATGGCTTCAAAGAGAATGTAACTAAGTTAGGTACAAAAATGTGGGTTGTAGATAGACCAACTTGTCATACATCAAACAGTACTAAAAGTCAGTTGTGATACATAGGTATACTAGTAACACAAATATGCATGAGCTTACAGTCATAAAAATAAGAAGCCCAATGATAATATGGATTGTATAGATACAGAAAATAATTGTCACTTATATCATAGAGCACCCTGTAAAAAAAAATGTAAATTAGGCTAGAAGCACAGCATGACTTACTAGTCATTGACATTAATCACATCAGTTTTGAAGCACAGTCTAATATCATAAAATAAACTTAAAAACAAACAAAAACAGCTGTTTTTGACTAGTGAATGTGGATAAAAACAATGCTCCATAACCTAGAATTCATTGAACATAACATAAAAATGACGTATATAGTGCACTACCATAAAATAAACATAACAAACAAAAACAGGCTATGTAGAATGTAGATACAAATCTAGCTAAATGACGTACTATCCTTAATAATACATAGAAAGTAAAACGTTTTTAGAGCATAATGCCAAACTTGTCTTAAAAAACAAAGCAAAACACCAGTTGATATAGATAGTCATTTAAACTGAACAAAGATCTAGATACCATAAGATAAGAGATAAGTGAACATCTCTCATTATCGACAAGACTTATAGTATAACACAATTGTTGAAATATATTTTGAATTTTCTGGGATAATAATTTTTCAGGCAAAACAAGGGCATATTCAAGTTGATCTATTATTAATAGAATGAAAACTGTACAAAACAAGGCAATGAGATGTATAATTGAATGCAAAAAGCAGTTCCTATTAGAAATATGCTAAATGCACTTCATTGGTCGTCAGTGGAAGATAACTATCAACTTCTATCTATGGTTTTCATTTATGAAGTATGTATAGTTGTCCCAAGACTACCTTACACATGCTTTCGTCACAGGCGACTGGTTCGTAGCCAATCAGCGATCGGTATTGGCGCGGATGTGTCTCGAGCGGTTCGCTGGTTGGCTACGACTGCCCCGGATGTGACGAAAGCAGGGGTAAAGTAATCTTGGGTCCAGTATAATGGTATCTTACCTAGTAATTTATCAGGTTATGCAGATATGGTTCACAATATCACACACAATATCACACAATATGAAGTGCTAGAAACAGGAATGTGTACTTAAAATCTGCATAGTATAAGTGATTATTTTTTTTAACTTTGGTTTAAGACAATTTAATTGATTACCGGTACCTAGAAATATAAGAGAAATTAAAAATATTGGAATGTTCAAATGTGAGTGGTTGATAGAAGGTAAATAAATATAACTAGGATGTAAAATAGCTGCTAAAAATAAAGAGCATACATACATACCAGTAGTATGTGTATAATGCCATAAATTAAACTTAACAAAAAAAGCCTCAAGCTATGATGGCTAAAACTTAGCCTACAAAAAACACATTTACACCTACAACATTAACGGTTTCTTACTTTTCACGGATAGGCCTATTTGCGGAGATTTTACCTCTATTACAAGGATTTGAAATTATTTTTGGCGGCAACCCTGCAATAATAATTGGCTATTATGCCCATTAATCCTAATACATTTTATTTGGCATTCGAATAGCTTTTACATTGAATTTACGTTCCTTAAAGTCTCTCATGCGAGTCAACTGCCCATTCAAATCACCCCACTGAACTATCTTATTGGTTCGAAACAATATTAATGTTTTAGATATTTGTATCTGGTATTATGATATTATGTAATGGCATATTATTTCTCGGTAAAAATGTAAGTGCATAGGATTTATCTACGGTTAAAAATACTAAAATCAATACATCTTCGTAGCCATTTAAAGTGTGGCTCAATTGACTCTAGTAGTGTTATTTTAATAAACAGAATAGCCAACAGTGTGAAACTGAATAATCTAAAAGAAGTGGGCCTACAATATCAATAATTATTTGTTATTTATACACTCAATTGTATTGTGTCGTTACAACAAAATAAAATGTGTGATACAATTACGTATACGATTGAAAATGTATCATTTTATGCCAAAATAACACTTAACACAACATAAAAGTTTGTTTTTGTAACTATGGCGACACCGTTATCCATCTGGCAACACAGCTTTAGTCGACACGAAACGTAAACAAACTTCAAAGATAGAAACATGGCCGCGCAACTGTCAAAAAATATTGCCATAGATGAATCGTTGACACTGTGGAAAGGGCGCCTCAGTTTCAAGCAATATATTCCCCTCAAGTCTTCCAAATTTGGAATAAAAACCTTTGAACTATGTGAATCACAATCGGGATATTTGTGGAACTTCATTGTGTACGTAGGTGCAGATGGTGTGAATGTGGCTAATGGTATTGCAAACGCCGGAAACGCAATCCAAAATGCAGACCTTAGCAAGTCCAAAACAGCTGGGATTGTCACAAAACTAATGGAGCCCTTGTACAACTTAGGCCATACTCTGTGGACAACTCTCCAGACCTGTGCATTTGCCTCAATGATAACGGTGTAAATGTAGCAGGTACCCTTCGCATAAATCGTAAAAATGTCCCTGCTAGAGTAAAAACAGCCAAGTTGAAAAAAGGGGAGCACATTGCCGAAGCATCCAATGGGGTAATGGTCCTCAAGTGGAAAGACAAGAAGGATGTTTCCTTTATTTTGACCTTTCACAACAGTGATATGGCTGTTATCACAAAACGGGGGGTGGACACTGAAAAACCACAATGCATCCTAGACTACAATAAAGCCATGGGGGGAGTGGATCTCAAAGACCAAAAACTACAGCCCTATCTATTGGAACGCAAGCGGGGTAGGAAGTGGTACATAAAACTTTTCAAACGTCTACTCAATGTGTCAATTCTCAATGCACAGATCATTTATAATAATGCTTCGAACATAAAAATCGACCAACTTGCCTTCCGCCTAAAACTTGTAAAAAGTATTGTAGAAACGTACAATAATGGTTTGCAATCACCTCAAATGGGCAGACCATCAATCAACCCTGCACTATGGAGTAGCGTCGCTATCCACTACTTCTCCAGAGACATGTTTTATTGGAGACAAGTCCAACAAACTTGGAGAGAAACATGTCTCTGGAGAAAAATTCGGCGTGTGTTGAGACGTAGAGGCACCAAACGAGTCATCTATGAGCTGACGCCTCGGTTTGTCTTTTTGTGATGGTTTTCCAACACTGGATTTTCCTTCCCGGTTAAGGTCGGTAATCCGCTGGGCAATGTATTTGGGAACCTTGTCCAGTTCTTCTTGAAGCCGGCATTCGGAGGTTCCCCTTGAAACAAGCCAGTGCTTCAAACATTCTGAAACAGTATTAATGCCTATAAAGGTATGATGCCAAAGCTGTGTTTGCTAAGTGTACTGTTCAGTAGCAGTTAATGCAGATGTGTAGGATTTTCATCTGCCTTCTAAGTTCTAACATATTGTTATTTATAATTTCAAGTTTGCATTAGATAAAATATGCTCCATGATAATTTAGGTCAGGTAGTAATTCAAAAATTCAATTCACAAATAAATAAAAAAAATTACAGTGAAATATGGCAACACGGAAGTATTGAGATTTGTCCATATGACAAGTTACCATCAGTTTACACTGTTGGTATAAAATTTTGTTCCAACACTAGTTTGGGCTGGTATTTCAATGTCCAGTTGAAGTTGTTTTCACCATGACAAGGACCAATAAAAAGACACCAAAGTGGGCTTGCCTGGCAAATAAATTACTTGGCACTTTAACTGGACTACTTTTGGAGGCCCAGTTGGACTAAATAAACGTACAAGTTCACTTCGAAAAAGAAGTTAATTTTAAAAAGTAAATTATATTTTTGTATTTTGTGTACACATTACGTACAATATAGTTGTACCAGGACTACCTTACACATGCTTTCGTCCAGGGTTGGCATGATTTTACCCGACCCGAAAAAACCCGCCGGGTTTTTTCGGGTAAAACCCACCTGAAAAAACCCGCGGGTTTTAGACAACAAATGGGTTTTTTCAAATACTTAACGTAGGTGTATAATTGTACAGTTTATAATATTCTAGCCACCTTTATTTTAACGTCAGTACAAGACTGAAGATTTGATTACGATCAGGCAGAAACACCTATCATTCCGCTCACTAAATTGATTCTTAAGAGGCGTGAGTAAACTGTTTGCTTGAAATTGAAAGGCTCTACTGACTTCGATATATTTAACGAACTTGTTCAGTCAACCTTTTTTTGAAGAGATAAAGCCACTTATAAATTCTGTGATTGTTTATGATTCATACACTTTGCAAAATTAATATATTATGATTTTTTTTTTTTGGATTATATCAAACCAAATTTGTTCTTCCCGGAACTATATAAAATAGATGTTTTTGTTCTCGACTAATATTCTTTGCACATTTTTGCTCTCTCCAATGAAAGACAAGCTAGAAATTAATCAAATTTCCGGGATATAATAATTCACTTGTTTTTAACGCTTTTCGCAAGTATGGATCTTGAAATGTCTTTAATCAAGGTACCATTCGTCACACTCATCGAAACTAAACAAAATCACAATGGTTTTCATCTACACATTTACTTTTTCAACATTGGTCAATTGAGAAAAAGGTCATATTAGAATATTTATAAACTCAATAATAATAAATCTCTGTAATAAACTAGAAAAATACGTATCCGCAAACGAGGACGTGGGATCTGAGAAAGCTAATAATAGGCACAGCCATAATAATGATTTATATCAGGCAGGGTAGAGAAAGTCGATTTATTTAAAGAAGTATATTGTCATTAAATGAAAGAAAGAGCTTGAAATATTTTTGTTGAATTTTACAATGCTATAGGAATTAATAATTTTACTACCCCTAATACGTTTGCCCTCGTCACACAACAATAAGCAAAATACTAAAAAATACCCGGGGCTTGTACATTACGTTGAGAAAGAAGCCAAATACGGTCATTCATTACAGTACCGTATGTGTAACTTAATATGATATAACATGTAGGCCTAACATGGTTGTATAAGGTCAGATTATGGGTTTAGGGTTTTCAGATTCAGATGTATTTTTATTCGTACTGTTGATGGTAATTTTACAGACATAAATAGTTAGATACAAACAAGAAAAAACAGTAGGAAGCCTACAAAATCCCAAGGGATTTGTGCGTAGGCAGTTTTTATGTTAATTGTGCTGTAGGAGG
Source organism: Isoperla grammatica (assembly GCA_945910005.1). NCBI lineage: Eukaryota > Metazoa > Arthropoda > Insecta > Plecoptera > Perlodidae > Isoperla > Isoperla grammatica. The sequence continues at coordinate 91,960,490 of OX246738.1, forward strand.
CAGGACGATTAAATTGTGAAAAAATAAAAATACATACATAACGTACATACATCTAAGTATGTGAAGTACACAATACAAACTAACAACTACTAACTAAGCTAGAACTAAAGCTAAAAGAGCCTATGAATTGGCTCAACTTAAAAATATAAGTACAATGATATAAAATAAAATATGATGCAATATATGAACTAGTATGGACTAGTAATGATGATACATAAAAGTAAGGAATAAGAATACAAAGAAAAAAAATAAGATATGTGAATATGAAAAAATATAATATCGTAATCATAAACTCAGAATTTGTTGAAATAAGAATCAAGTACAAAAGGGAAAAGTCACAAAATGAAATGAATTAGAAGTAAAATAATAATGATATACAGTGATATACAGTAAAACCTTTTTGCAACGAACTCTTTGGGATCGACCAGATTATTATTATGTTGTAAAGAAAATATCTTTACACAGATGGCACCTTAACATGAAGAGCCTTTGGGACATTTTGTTATAAAGACGTTTGTTATAAAGAAGTTTCACTGTATAGGGTGCTTGAATGGTGAAGATTATTCGCGCAGTATATGGTCAAAATATTCAAAAATCGTAAAAAGAACAAGCTGAAGGCACAAGAGGACATGCATACTCATTTAACATGTTTTCGTCTGAAACCCGAAAAAGCCCGATAAAACCCGAAAAAACCCACTGGGCAGGGTTTTTTCGAAAAAAACCGGGTTTTTGCCAACCCTGCTTTCGTCACAGGCGACGGGTTCGTAGCCAATCAGCGATCGGTTTTTGCACGGGTGTGTCTCCAGCGGTTCGCTGGTTGGCTACGAGAGCCTCGCCTGTGACGAAAGCAGTGTAAGGTAGTCTTGTGCCAAGTATAGCAATATTCAGTTGGCAATGCATTGTAACACCCACCTTAATTTAAAATTAAATATAAAACTATCAATTCCGTGTTTCTTTTTGGACACTGAGAAATAGTAGCGTCTTGGCAAACATTTGGTGGCTATGGGTTTAAAATAGCTTATGTTGGTAGATACTATCAGCTGCAAGAGTTTCAAGAGTGTGTATAAGGAGATAAGCTGTTGGTCGCAGATTATATGTGCTGCACAATACGTAGAAACACCTAACCTTTCAAATTTATTTATTTTTATTTATTTTTTGTTCCATACATATACATTTTTCACAAGCATGGGCATGTCACTGCTGAGATGTCTGCATGCACATGTTTTAAAGGTCTAGAAAAGTAATCAATCTAAACGGGAATGAGTTTGTTCAAAAGTTCGTCATAATACGAATGCGTTCACATGTTTATTTTAAAAGTTCCTTTCCCCAAGTATGCTCATATGGGCCTAAAGTGGCAGTGATAAAAGATTGGTTGAGTATTGCAAAATATCGCCCCTCTTTACCACCACCATACCACACATATTGGCAGAACTAGTTGCACCAGATAGATATATTCTTGGAACAGGGCTAGTAGCCCTAGATGGTACTAACATATTAGACCCACACGTAGAGCTAGCCCTGGAACACCCGGGCATGTCCGAGTATGAAGTTGATGAAGAGTTCAATTGTGCTTCAACACTTATGGTCTGATTATTTAATAATCTGTTAAAATGGCGTGCTGATAAATCACGAAGGGACTTTCGTTTTACTTTAGGCATTTTTAACTGTCGGTGCCTACTTTAATCTAGGCTACCCTATGTAGCCAGATTTAGTTAAAACGTCCTATTAGCATACATGCAATGTCCAGCTAGGGCAACATTACTGTTTGAGCTGCCTAGTCCATTGGAAAGTGGGTAGATCTGTTGTTACGTCTAGGCCCTAGCACCAATAACAAAAATAAAATATTACATTATTGAAAATAGAGACACACTTAAAGGAGGCATCTTAATGCTCCACCTTAAGTGTACAGTTCAGACTTTATGACATGTGTTCAGTTTTACAGTTAAATCTACTACTGTATATTAGTATCTTAAATCATTGTAAATAATCCTAGCTATTGTAGCACCCTAAATTCATAAATCAAATCAACCACAATAGTGAACGCGTCGGTAGGGTTCGCACAACTAATGTCATAGCTGCAAACTATAATAGACGATTTCAAAATTTCATTTCATCAATTTCATTGTTGTAACCTGGGCACATACCGTAAAGCGACCGGAACCCTCGCTCTGTTCAATCTTATTGTCATTGGTCAGACCGGGCGCTTTACGGCACACACCCCCTATAAAAACATGCCCTAGGCACGAAGGCTAGGCCTAGGCCTAGCCTATATGACGTTTAAGACAACACTGATCGTAACATGAGGCCTAGGCCTAGGCCTACGCTATGGATGGTGTACAAAATGTAGGGCCTAGGCCCTAGGCCTAGGATAGCCTACAAACTTACCCCTTGGTCTAGGCCTAGGCCTAGCCTACCCAGGCCTACATGTCTGCAAATTATATAGGCTCTGGGTCTTAACAGAATTTAATTATCATAGGCCAGGCCTAGGTAGGCCTATCACACAGGGCCTTTCAGGAACCAGAAGTCAGTGGCTTTGTCACAGGGTTATAACTTTTAAACTTAACCAAGAATGCGTAGGCCTAGGCTAGGGCCTAGGCCTACGATAGGCAAGAAGTAAGGTAGAGCCTAGGCCTAGGCTTACGATTCTTATGATGTTTCAGCCCAACTCAACCCCTCAGCCCTCAAACGAAACTAACGGTAACGGGAATTTGGCTCTTAGGCCCTAGGATAGGCCTAGCACTAAATGGATGGTCTTTGTTGAGAAACAAAGAACAAGTATACATATACAGTGGCGAAGTGTCCTATGAGACAAAGATACGTTGTTTGTCTACCCTGTATACAAATTAAATTAATAGTTGTAATACCATTAATACACTTGTGCACAAGTTTATGCTTTCTTTTCTACATTTTTTTGTCTTCCGTTGCTCCTGCGAACGTTTGAATTTAGTTAACGGCGAAGGATTTGGCATTCGGCAACATTCGCACCATCTACCGTTGTCCCTTGATGTTGAATGATTTAAACGTGTTGAGACAAACAGTATTTTGGTCTCTTTTGCGCATGATCAGAAGGCTATTTTCCTCAGTTATTCAAGAATATTTGAGACTTGTCTCACACCCCAACTCTGAGCTGTGAACGCGGGCACATACCAGACACTCGTTTCATAACACAATTGGACTTGGAAATTTGAAGGAACGGCCGTAACAGCATTCAGTAATGAACCTTCACGGTCTGCTTTGGTAAAATCTGATGACCCAACCCAACCCTATGTGTCTGTTTTCACATTTTTATGTGAGGGGGTAAAACGATGGATATTTCAGTAACCAGTTCAAGGCAATCCTTTGACAATGCAAGGTGCGTGCGTCGTGGATTGTGTACAACACAGTACAGTAGTGCAGTGCAAAAGTGTACAATGTCCAAAAAGCGTGCGATTTCTACCCTTCTTTATATTATTGTGTAAACTGTTAGTGACTTACGATGTGCTCCGCCGAAATAGTGGGGCCGCTTAGCTGAGCATTTGAATAGAATTGTGCACTTTTTGAGAAAAGCATGAAATTTACAGTTTAGTAAGTTAATACCCTAAGGATCAAATTCAGATGTGGAGGGAAGTCAGATTTGACCTCTGGAGATGGTGGGAGGTCAAATAAAAAATGGCCGCCACTCCTTTAGGAATTTGACAAACACGCTGAAATAAGGTAACAAATAGTGTAGAATGGCTTTAAGGATGTCTTTTATAAATAATATGGGTATGCAGAGAAGTCAGATGTGACCACCAAGGACGGTGGGAGGTCAAATCCAAGATGGCCGCCACTTAATTGGTAATTTGATAAACATGCTGGAATATAGTTTCAAATAGTGTAGAATGGCTTTGAGGATGTCTTTTATAAATAATATGGGTATGCAGAGAAGTCAGATGTGACCTCCAAGGACGGTGGGAGGTCAAATCCAAGATGGCCGCCACTACATTGGTAATTTGATAAACACGCTGGAATATAGTTTCAAATAGTGTTGAATGGTTTTGAGGATGTCTTTTATAAATAACATGTGTATGCAGAGAAGTCAGATGTGACCTCCGAGGAAGGTGGGAGGTCAAATCCAAGATGGCCGCCACTAAATTGGTAATTTGATAAACACGTTGGAATATAGTTTCAAATAGTGTTGAATGGTTTTGAGGATGTCTTTTATAAATAACATGAGTATGCAGAGAAGTCAGATGTGACCTCTAAGGACGGTGGGAGGTCAAATCCAAGATGGCCGCCACTTAATTCTTATTTTGATGAACACGCTGAAATATAGTTTTTAATAGTGTTGAATGGTTTTGAGGGTGTTTTTTATAAATAATATCGGTATGCAGGGAAGTCAGATTTGACCTCCGAAAAAGGTCTAATCCAAGATGCCCGCCTTAATTTGATAATTTGGTAAACGCACTGTAATATTGTTTCAAACAGTGTCGAATGGCATTGATGATGTATTTTATAAATAATATGGTGAATCACCAATAGTGATTCTTCCAAGTCAATGATACGTCTGCCATCTAGCTAGACAATTTTACCACCAGCTTCCCTCATGAAGAAGGATTTTAGTGCGCCGGTGGTGCAAGGGCCAGTTAGACCTTGTGAATTCGTATTTTCTGCAGTTGCAACAGAAAACGAGTTAGCATGACTCAACATAGTAAAAAATGCTGTTTAAACGTCAACAATGGATGGTTGGATATCGTGGTCTGCCTATCACCACTATCACGCTGTCTTGCACCAATATGCTGCCCACCCTCCAGTAACCAACGCAATATTGCCTCTCTTTGTAGACAACGCGCACTCAGTGGCAATGATAAAGCACTCCATGGACATCGTCAAGAAAGCTGTTCAACACTTGAACCTAGGTCAAATTCCAGTCCTGGCTGCTGACCAACCTCTTTTTGCTCTTGCTAAAGAAATCCAGTAGACTTGGCCAGCTACTTACGGAGAAGATCATTTTGTCAACATGTTTGGTGGTTTACCCATAGAGATGGTAATATTAAAAGACAGTGGCTGGACGAACGCCCCGGTACAAGCTGACATTGCCAGTTCGGAAACAGCAGATTCCTTTATAAATGTCAAACACATTATCAAGACCCGTCATGCACATCAGGTAACAGCGCTGCCTCCATACGCTTCTCCACAAAGCTTACACGGATGACTGTTCATGCCATGCAACCAGCCCACCCTCCGTATGATGAGTGGTGCCAAACACGAGCAGAGGCCAGTGTACACTTTCAATATTGGCTAGAGACTCTGTCTTTAGAGCTTATCTTGCTGTGGTACATCAGTTCACTTCGCGAAGGTAACTTCCCTCTGTATGTGGAATCACTGACAAAGATTATGTCCTAGCTTTTTGCCTTGGATCATACACACTACTCGAGATGGCTTGCCGTACACATTCGTAATATGATGTCTCTCGCTGTGAACCACCCACTTGTCCTATAGCAGAATTCGAGTCTGGTAATTATGTTGTTCACAAAACTAGCAACAAGCTCTCTGCCATGGCACTTGATCATTGCCATTAGCAGAACCACGCATTGGTGAAAAGTTCTGGTGGGGCTATTGGACTGACAGACAATCCAGGAGCACTAAGACGCTGGATGGAAGCAGGGCCAGAAATTGTCAGGATCACTACAGAGTTTGAAGAACAGGCATTATAGGCATAATTTGAGCTTGTTTATCAAATCACTAATGAAGCGGCAGCCATCTTGGATTTGACCTCAAACCGTACTCAGAGGTCACATATGACTTCCCTCCATATCCATATTATTTATAAAAGACACCCTCGACGCCATACTACACTATTTGAAACTTTATTTCAGCGTGTTATTGAATTAATAATTAGTGGAGGCCATCTTGGATTTGACCTCCGACCGTACTCAGAGGTCACATCTGACTTCCCTCCATACCCATATTATTTATAAAAGACATCCTCGATGCCATACTACACTATTTGAAACTTTATTTCAGCGTGTTATTAAATTATTAATTAGTGGCGGCCATCTTCGATTTGACCTCCGACCGTACTCAGAGGTCACATCTGACTTCCCTCCATACCCATATTATTTATAAAAGACATCCTTGATGCCGTACTACACTATTTAAAACTTTATTTCAGCGTGTTGTATAATTAATAATTTGTGGCGGCCATCTTGGATTTGATCTCCGACCTTCCTCGGAAGTCACATTTGACTTCCCTGCATACCCATATTATTTATAAGAGACATCTTCAATGTCATTCTACACTATTTTTAACCTTATTTCAGCTTGTTTGTTAAATTCCTAATGGAGTGGCGGCCATTTTTTATTTGACCTCCCACCGTCCTAAGAGGTCAAATCTGACTTCCCTCCACATCTTGATTTGATCATTATGGTATTAGCTAGCTATGCTGGGAATTTCATGCTTTTCTCAAAAAGTGCACAATGAAAGTGTTAAGCAGCCCCACTAAAAGTGATATTATTGATTCTCGCCCTAGGCGATTCATGAATGTACGTTTTGCGTAATCCCCCCCCCCCCCCTTTCATCACCAATTTTTTTTCAAAATAAATTGCGAAATATAACACTTACAATAATTATAACTATGTCTACCCTAATTTCAAGGACACGCTTCGCCACTGTAGATATAACTTCGCTGTCAAAGTTTCCTTTATTCTGTATAATGTGGAAGTGTACAAAATACAATATTGCACAACCCCACTTGACAAGGCGTCTGAACTTCAACTTTCAGTCGTCTGGAACGTCATTGAACAAGTCAGGTAAATCGAACATATTGATGAGTCGAATAATCTTCTTCTTCTTCTTCTTCCGAAGTCGTAACATCTTCTCATTATTGTTAAATTCACAGCCCCTTCGAACGTCAGTTCAATCCACGGACTGACCCGTCAAGAAGGCTGTGGTTAAATTGTTAAATCATACAATAACCACATTTAAACCATAATAATAGCTTTTTAAATTGTCGACAAAGTGCATTGTTAACTTTTGCATGCTTGCCGCCATCAAACATAACACGTCATTGAAGCCATTCTATGATAGCTATCGAAATTCCAAATACACTGTGAGAAACGTCTTATTGTGTACGCTATTTGTGGTGCATAATATGTGCATCTAACTTCAAAAGTCCGCAAATGCGAAGCATATCGGTGGAACACTTTAAAAATGAAAAAATTAATTGCCGTAAATAAACAACAATTTTTTACAACATGGTGGTTAAAGTTACAATTTTGAAACTAGTGTCAAGTGTTAGTACTGCGATGTGGATCTACGTGTAAATATGCATTTTAATCCATGTTTAAGTTTTAATTTATTTTTCAGACCCATATCACTTGAAGAAGTTACTAATTCCTGGTAGGAACGAAGATACAATGAACATTCCCATTATCTTTTAAAATGTGTTCTAACATATTTTCCTGGTTTTGCAATTGCAAGAGGTTCGAAGTTAGGCCGTTTATAGAGATAATAAAAAAAAGACTTTGAACCTCTTGTGAATCCGGACCCTGGATCTCATATTGGGAAAACTTTTGATAAGTCAAAGATAATGAGCTTCGTAATCACGCTCGGTCCCCGCCTAGCGGAATAAAGTGAGACTGCAGTAGCTTTCCTCATTCGTTAGCAGTGTTGTGACTAGATACTTCATTTTGTATATAGATACAAATAAAGATTATTTTCCAAAATGTATCTTATAACAAAAGATAAAGTATAAAACTGTATATCTAGGTAAAAGATTAAAAATAAAATAATTACGTACAAAATTAGTTTGGTTCAGATATAAGAGAGTTATAGTATAACTCTCTAAAGAGACTTTTATCTAGCAACAAACGGTTTCTTCCCTTACAACAGTACTATCATAAATCGTAATATGTTACAGACTTGACATTAGGCATAAACACATTATGCCACAACAAAATACTTGCATATAATGTTATAGCCCTATAGGAGGGAAAATGTAACACATGGCTTGTGATTATTGGTTTGATTTGTTAGTCTAAAATATATTATTATATATTTTATCTAAAAGCTTATCAAGAAAAGATATAAATAACCACAATAAATGTATCTTGATAATATAAAACTCCTTTACTAGTTATTTGGACAGTGTGGAAATACAACGTGCAACAGCTATAGATTAGTGGATTGTGCGATAATATCAATGTTGGAAAATTACTTATCCTGTTAGTATAAATATCAATGTGAAATGGTTATCATGGCCATATGCACAGTCAAGTGTCAAGTTAGGTATGTGATTTGTTGTTATGGAATTTTTTATTACATGCTATTTTCAGTAAGCAAAAGAAACCCCATAGCAACCATGAACCAATTCTATACTTAAGTTGACGTAGCTATGATGTTTGTTTTTCTTATAGAAAATAGCATCTAATAAAACAATTCCATAGTAAACATAAACAAATCATATGCTTAACTCGACTGTGCATCTAAGTCTGGTGTATACGTCTATCAATGGCTCAAGCAAGTAAGGTCTTACTCCAGCCGTGTTGCATCTGTAGGCCTACATGTTCACTTATGAATTTAGTCTCGAAAACAAAATGCACAAGTCAACTGCAACTTTAAGGGACCGACTGATTGGAACTTGAAAGTAGAGCGCTTAACATTTCCTGTCCTCTCGGGGTGACTCGAGGTGTGCGCGTACAGTTAAGTCATTGCAGGCGCACTGGTTTCCGTGCAGTGATATTTTTAAAACCGATTTAATACTTAGCCACCAGATGTGGGGCCAATCTGAATCAAAGACCTATTACGACGAAATGGAATCATATTGATATGGTGTGCGGTACGACAAAAATGAGACAAGGCCTCTAACCTAGTACATTGTCTTCTCCGATTAAATACACACTTTACGTTATGCTACGTTTTGCATGACTTACAATTGGCTTGCGCGTCCCAAGTTGTTATTGATGTTGCTGTGAATCTTCTCCCGAGCACTCAAACATGCTTGAAAACTAACTGCTTGTGAATCTCATATTATATGGCCAAACCTAATTGACAGAAAATTTGAACGCGTGTTGTGATAAAACTTTACAAGGAGCTCAATCATTTTAAATTAGACGTTCGGCTGTATGTTTCAATCTCAATTTAATACAACAGCAGTTAAAATAACGCATTTTTTTTTTTTAAGTTTGTCAGTTTGGTTTCTGCAAACTAGATTGACATGTGAAAGTGCTCGTGGGGGAAGCGCTTAAGGCTGTAGGTCGCCCTACCCTGCGGAACCACCGATTTCTGCCAATAAAATTGCTTGTAAAAGTACTTACCCAAAATATGTCCTCCTCTAGAGAATCTAGCATTCTTTTTTTTGTGATAGTTTCTTTGCTCCAATAAATGTTTCCTTTCTTCCTGATATCGATTTCACACCTCGAACTATATCTCACCTTGAGTTAGATAGAGTGAACTAGTACCGACAGCACATTCCTCGGAGTGGCGAACTAGCAGACAGAAGGTGACGCAGTTTTGGTGGCATGATGTGAAAAAACTAGGCCCAATAAGCGGTGTGCGTGCTAAAGGGGGGCGGTCCCCTTACTCGAATTTCGACACGTCGTCGCTCGTTACATGTCGGTTGTAAAGACAACTACCTATGTTTCCCCGAACAATCAAATATGCCGTTTGCTTCTCTAGAGTTGCGCCCATTTTGACACGCATTTATCTATGAAAAGTGTATTCGTGATCGCAAAACTTCGATGTGCCAGTTGACGAGTGGTAATTTACCCGCCTTCTTACTAACTGACTGACTGACGCCCCATATTTACTACTCTAAATTGTGAGTATAGACAGTTGTTGAGTTGACGATTGGAAAACTGTTTTTGCTTTTTTTCTAGATCAACTTTTACTCCACTCTCCTGATGTAATATAATGACTAGACACAGTGGGTCAAAATTAAGCTAAAAAAGTAAAAACGATCTCAGGTTTCAATGGATAATAATCAGTGGTCTGCAAGGCGGCGTAAATTACCAGGGGTACTAGAGAAGAGATCCAGTTCTTCAAGCTTATGCGGTCTGACTGAGTTTTAGGGGATGTTAATCAATGGTCTGCTAGGCGTAATACACCAGGGGTACTGGAGAAGAGTTCTACAGTAGTTGTTGAAGCTTGTGCGGAGTGAATGAGTTTCAGGTGATGGTATTCAGTAGTCTTCTGGCTTAATATACCAGAGGTACTGGAGAAGAGTTCGAGTTCTACATAAATCATAATCGTATAGTTGTATTGTCTCAGTGTTGAGTAGTATTTTTGGTAAGCCGTTTAGCCGTAACCCTAATGGTGAATTCACGACCTTGCGTTGCGCTACGCAACTTTGAACTTCGAAGTCCTAGCAACCAATCATGAGCATCATCAGTGCGCGACTGTGCGATGCTGCAAACATTGTTCTAGTTCAACTTTCCAACGCAATAACGCAAAGCAAAGCCTTCTTGATCCTCGCGGCATGTATGATCCGGGATACTCGGTCTAAAGCACAGCCTTTTCGAACGTCCGTTCAATCCAAGGTCCGTAAATCCCCTGGCGGGGACTCGTCAAACTCCCAAGTTTTTACATTGAGGTTTACCAAACCTCCGCCAGGAGATCGACGGATCTTGGGGTTCAATCCACGCAAGGTCCACTTGATCTGAGATCAAGTAGACCTTGAATCCGCGGTTTGACCTGTCGAGAAGGCTGTAGTTTAAAGCAAGGTCGTGAACAGATGATAAAGTCAACGCAATGCAACGCAACAAAGTCCAACGCTCAGCGCAACGCAACGCAAGGTCGTGAATTCACCATAATACGATAGGAATAATCGTAAGTGATAGCGGCCATGCTCGCCGAGCCAAGTTTTGCCTAATTAGTACTCGACTATTACAATAGAATCAGTCTAGTTCTATCGACGTCGCACCATGTCCCAAGTCTTACTCCGTGCATACACCCTCATAGCGATCTGCGGGGAATGGAAAGAGGTAAGTCACAACACAGATTTTGTAACTTATATTTTTTTATTGATTCAGTTATTCAATAACAAGGATGTTTGATTGAATAGTATTAGGATTCATCTTCTTTTTTCTTTCGCGGGGATCAATTAATCCATCGTCGATATTGGCAGTGGCATTTTATTTATTTATTTATGTATTTATTTATTTAATGTCTATCCTATTCAGTTATAAAAACTGATTTACAAAGGAGGACCTTAAATAAAACTAAGCTATGCAAACAATGAATAGTAATGAAATCATAAATAACAATAACAACAAAAACAAAACAAACTACTGAACTATATAAAATATAATCAAGAACAAGAAAAAATAATTGAGAAATGAAATAAAATCAAATGAAGTGGAAATTCAACATATTAAAAAATAAAAATAGAAGTATGCAAATAAGAATGAACATGAAGAAACAAAAAAAATTGTGGGAAAAAATTAATATATATATATATATATATAAAAGTGAAAAAGAAGGAAAAAAAAAGAAGAAAGAAAAAAAAAGAAAAAAGAAAAAAGAAAAAAGAAAAAAGAAAAAAGAAAAAAGAAAAAAGAAAAAAGAAAAAAGAAAAAAGAAAAAAGAAAAAAGAAAAAAGAAAAAAGAAAAAAGAAAAAAGAAAAAAGAAAAAAGAAAAAAGAAAAAAGAAAAAAGAAAAAAGAAAAAAGAAAAAAGAAAAAAGAAAAATGAAAAAAGAAAAAAGAAAAAAGAAAAAAGAAAAAAGAAAAAAGAAAAAAGAAAAAAGAAAAAAGAAAAAAGAAAAAAGAAAAAAGAAAAAAGAAAAAAGAAAAAAGAAAAAGGAAAAAAGAAAAAAGAAAAAAGAAAAAAGAAAAAAGAAAAAAGAAAAAAGAAAAAAGAAAAAAGAAAGAAGAAAAAGAGAAAAAACTGATTTGTTAACGGTCCCAGCTCAAACGAAATGAGGATTGCAAAAAATCAGAAATTGCAATCTGGGAAAATTAAAATTTCACGTAAAAGCAACCCGGGAAACCGCACACGCCTTCTATCTTCACTTCGAATCTTGAAAGTCAGATGTTCTTGAAAATCTTGATCCGAGAACCATTTATGAGTAGAGATCAAACTGAATCAAGAGAATTCAGGAAACCGGATGTAGATTCCCAGCAGACCAACAAACCAACCATCTAAAACAGATGAAAAACCACTTACAGTAGAACAATCTTAACTTAAACACGCCTAACTCTCTTCTTAAAAATTACAAATTCAATCTTATTCCTAAATTCTAGGAGCCGCAATCTCACAAACTGGCTTCGAAGATCATGCGGAAGTGAATTCCAGAAGTGTACACCTCTGTACAAGAATGACCTGCGGAACGACTCGGAATTCATTATAGGAACCTGTAAAGTAAAAGTTAATATAGAATCACGAGTACGCTCAACAAAATTAAACATAGTTGGCACAACATCTAAATACATACCTTTCAACATTTAAAAGTATTTACCAGCACATGGACCCATAAGAGAAATAAGAAGTAGGTAGTTCATTTTTTTTATTCTTTCTTCTTCTTTTTCCTTCTTTTTCACTTTTATATATATATATATATTTTAATTTTTTCCCACAATTTTTTTTGGTTTCTTCATGTTCATTCTAATTTTCATTGGTTCTCATTCTCTTGGGACAGCGAGGAGGGAGCGGTTTATTCTTTCTGGCTTGTATATTTATTTGAACATTTCCATTTCTAGTACTCAGATCAAAAATAGTTCAGTATCTGTATTTTATTTGGGTATCGTTAGGTAAAAATGAAGTTTTAGAGCGAACTACGTTTTCTTGCCTCACAGCTCTTTTAAAACGAGGATTAATATTAATCACAGCAATGAGAGGTGAAGGAAATTCTTCATTCGAACTTTTGCTTTTATCTTCAGTGTAGGTTTCGTTTACTGTAAACAAAATTATAAGAGATTCTTCTTTTTTTACTTTGATTAGTCATGTATTACATATCAAAACAATTGTATTTTCACTTGCAACCAACTACCTGACCCATAAGAGAAATAAGAAGTAGGTAGTTCATCTTTAACGTTTGATATCACACTAAGAGACTTTTAAAAAGTTCAATGAATTTAAGGGAAGCAAAAATAAGGCAGTGTACAGCCATTTATCATTATTTATTCATGGCATGGTACATGTTATATTCAATGATACCTGACAAACATCTTTCAAGTATAAAATTTAAAAACTTACAAACTAGAATTAATATTTATTAAGCTACATAGTAAAATAATTAAATCAATACGAATTATACTTGAGAATCCACATCATTCAAGTATATTGGCAATTTATGATAGTCTACTACCATTCTTTCATTCCTTCTGATTTAGTTCATCGCCTGCAGCCGGAATGAATCTATTTACTGACGATCGCCCGTTGTGGGCGTTGTCTAGAATTTATTTCTGGACGATAAATAAAAACGAGTGACTGAATACTGGTTTAGGCACCATCTCGAGTGCCCTGAAGTGAAGGCGTCCGTCAGCGCATATGCGGCCGACCTCGCGAGGATGCGAACCCTCATAGTCCAGCGGTACGACCAGAACCTGCAAGCCAACCAGTTCCCGGTAGAGTCAAAGGACCCCATCGTAGAACATGGTGAGGTAGATGAGGTAGAAGTTCCATGGCCGGCCGTGGCGGACATTGTTTATTGGAATGTCCCCGAGGGTGAAACATACTCGAGGATTGAGGAGGGTGAAGAGACCTAACACTTGTATTCCGTCGTATTTTTAAATATTCTTATATTATCTATAGACATTCCATTTTTAATTTTTAAATTCTCTAAACTTTTATTAATTTAAGAGTCCCTTTTAAATTATCTTTCATTTGTACCTGATTCTAAATTCATTAAAGTAAATATATTATAAAGAAGTCTTTTTTATTATCCTTGTTTTGAACATTCTATAGGCTTCTCTTCTTTCACGTGATGTCACAAACATTAAGCTGCTGGACGTCACCATAGTTACAACTTTCTCTCTGGTATATCAACAACGTTATTTTGTTGACAGCCTGTGGCTTCACCATCAGTTATAATGTTGTAAAGCGAAATTGCAAGAAGCCTATTTCTTTCTAATCAATGCTCCCACCTACAGCTGCAAGCTCTTTAAGTCACGTGATCTGTTATGTCCTGGAGTCTGTGTTGGTCGTGACGCTACACATTCGCTGCACATAGAGAAGAAAGCTCCACCATATGTCTCAGTAAAGAGGTTGTTATTCGTGACGATGCTGGTGAATTACCGCACGTTGATAATTTTGTCATTGACTTCAATTTTGATTTGCGAGAACATCTTATTAACATGGATTTAACAGTAATAGAAGTCGATGTGGATACAATGTCGCAATTACGCTTCCCTGAATTCATATACATTCTTAACGATTCTATGTACCGTTTTTTGCATTCTACGAATACAATTGTGTCTTTCTAGGATGTAGTGAGTACAATGGAGGTGGTTTGAATCTTTGCAAGTCTTGTGCGCCAAACTACAAAGGACCAGCTTGTTACGGGCAGTGCTGTATGGCATAGGCTAACTATAGGCTGGAGCCTAGGGCGCCAACATTTTAGGGGGCGCCAAAGCGCGCCCCTTCCCCCTATAGGCGCGATGCACTGAGGGCCGACCCGTGTAACTCATAACTTTCTATGCATGACTGTATGCTGTGACTGTAGAGGATAATAATATTATTATTGGTAATAAAACTTACGAACTACGAAGGCACTACGGGATTGTGGGAGTTGCTAATTAAAAAGCGTGTAGATTACGGTAAATTGAAACAATCAGATTTGGATGGTTACGAACAAATACTAGAACAGAGTAAAGCGCACTTGGACAAGTGGGGTCGCGTTAAATCGAATAAGGGCGAAAAGTACAGGTGAGTTGTAGGCAAACTATTTCCTGCAAAGAATAGATAGACATCCGTCAACTAGAAAATTATTTCTATAGCTTACAACTACCGACCGGCTATGCGTCTGTAGACAAGCTGAAAATGCTAGTGGTTTATCAAAACCGGACGTTGATAAATAGTTAGAAGCTCAAGAGACATACACTCTGCACAAACCAATAAGAAAACATTTCCCGCGAAATCCATACACAGTAAACAATATTGATGATGTATGGGAGATGGACTTGGTGTTGGTGATAATCTCTCTTGCTAAATACAATGACGGATATAAATATCTTTTGAATATCATAGACGTATTTTCAAAATATGCTTGGAGTAAACCCCTAAATGATAAGAGAGGGTAGAGTATAGTTACAGCTATTGAACGTGTATTGAAACAAAGTAAACGAGTCCCTAAAACTTTGCAATCAGATAAGGGCTTAGAGTTTATTAATCAGCAGGTACAGGCCCTTCTAAAGAAACGTGGCATATACTTTCAAACAACGCAGGACCCTACGGTGAAGGCTGCAGTGGTTGAACGTTATAATAAAACTCAAAAAACACTAATGTACAAATATTTCACTCACAAAAACACGCATCGATATTTAGATGTTCTAGGAGATTTACTAAAAGGGTATAATGATTCTGTTCACTCAACCATTGGCATGGCTCCGTCTCAGGTGACACCTAGTGATATCAAAACCATATGGCATAGAATGATTCAAAAACATATTAAGAGGGGCATTGTTAAATTTCATGTAGGTGATTTTGTGCGTTTAGCAAAGCAAAAACGTACGTTTGCTAAAGGTTACGAGGATAATTTCACAACAGAAATATTTACAATTGTCAAAGTTATTCCTAGATTGCCGCAACCCGTGTACGAACTCATTGATTTAAACAATGAACCCATCAAGGGAAAATTTTACAACTACGAACTTGTACGTGTCCAGCCGGGTGAATTCAAAATCGAAAACAAATTTTAAAGTCTCGACGTAATCGGGGGTTACTTGAACACTTTGTCAACTGGAAAGGCTATGATAAAAATTTCAACTCCTGGGTTAAAGCTTCTGATATTGAAAGAATCTAATACAGTTATTCTTTTCAACAGAACATGGAAGAGATCACTTAATCATTCAACAATGTTGGTGCCTCATCATCAACGAAAAAAAAAATAGTGAACTAGAGATTATCAAAAAATACCTAGTCAAAAAGGTTGAGAGGGCGAGCACCAAGTATGGAAACACCATGAAGATGACCCTAGAAGAAGATGACAAACTTATTTTCGTAATATATCTACTAAATAAATATTTATACATTATTCCCAACATATGGCTTGAGTCGGTTAATGCGCAAAAGGAAGAATAAATGTTTTTAGTTGCTGAGGGTTATTACCCCAATAAAGCATATATTCTACGTCTTGTGTAAATGTAACATGATTCAAATAAAAATGTTACTCTGAATTTGTGTTGAATTTCTGAAACCTTGAAACCTGAAAACGAAACGAAAACGTTGAAACGTTCTTACTTTTTTCTAGCTAAATTTTGACCCACTGTGTTTAGTCATTATATAACATCCAGGAGAGTGGCTCAAAGTTGACGTAGAAATAAAGCAAAAAGAGTTTTCGAATCGTCAACTCAACAACTGTCTATACTCGCAATTTAAAATAATAAATATGCACGAAGCTAGTTTTGAAGAAATGATTTATTAACTAGTTACTTCAATATTTTAATAATGCAGGGGTATTCACTGATGTAATCTCGTCCGCCCAGCTGTGCTGAATAACTGAGAGATTATGACAAAGTCACAACGGTCGATCTAAAGTGGCGTAGAGAAGAACAAATCGCACTCTCAAGGACGTTTGTGCGTGACGTCACTTTCCAGCTTGGCGGCCGTACTGGGCTAACTTTTTAGCTTCACATTGGTTGTATTGCTGGAACGTTCATCACTTATCTCGTTTTAGCTGCTATGATATTAATTTTGAAGGAAAAACTGATAGGAAAACATGTTTTGTTTACAAGTCAGTGGTTATGATAAAGGTTATTTGAAAACTATAGACCCAGTAGTTTACTTGTTATAACAAATCACGCATCAAGAATCGGAAATGAGATGATGTTTCACGGTGCAAATCTCTACTTCTGAGGCCAAGTCGCTACACCATGCATATGAGTGCATGCTATGAATTTTCGTTCTGGGCATTTTCTATATAGAAAGTTTATTTGCTTATTGGCTCACATTATTGGTACACATTTGCGTCAAAATCCGATCATTAGTTTTTTGCCAATTGACGATAAAAGAACAAATCACACCTTGCTCATTTAATCCTCTTCGATGCGTGAATTGTTATAACAAGTTGACTACTTTGTTTTTAGTTTTGAAATAACTTTTATATTGACCACAGCCATGTGAACTAAATATACTTTCCCATAGATTATATCTGAAAAATGAATATTATAGCAGCTTGAACGAGATAAGTGTCGTACATTAAGCGCTTGAAATCGTAACTTTCAGCGGATTTGTCCCAACTATGGGCGTGTCACGTTACTCCGGGACGTTAGGGGGCGGGTAAATCACCACTCGTCAACTGGCGAATTAAAGTTTTGCGATCACGAATACACTTTTCATATATATATATGTGTCAAAATGGGCGCAACTCTAGAGAAGCAAACTGCATATTCGATTGTTCGGGGAAACATAGGTAGTTATCTTTACAACCGACAAGTAACGAGCGGCGACGTGTCGAAATTTCAGTAAGGGGACCGCCCCCCTCTAGCACGCAGACCGCTAATTTGGCTTAGTTTTTCGCATCACGCCACAAATACTGCGCCACCTTCTGTCTGCTAGTTTGCCACTCCGAAAAATGTACTGTCGGCACTAGTTCACTCAACCTAACTCAAGGTGCGGTATAGTTCGAGGTGTGATATCGATATCAGGAAGAAAGTTAACATTTATTGGAGCAAAGAAACTATCACAAAAAAAAGAATGCTCGTTCCTCTAGAGGAGGACATAGTTTGGGTAAGTACTTTTACAAGCAATTTTATTGGCAGAAATCGGTGGTTCCGCAGGGTAGGGCGACCTACAGCCTCAAGCGCTTCCCCCACGGGCACTTTCACATGTCAATCTAGTTTGCAGAAACAAAATTGACAGTTGTTTTTTTAAATGGCGTTATTTTAACTAATGTTGTATTAAAAGTGGGATTGAAACATCCAGTTGAACGTCTAATTAGATGAGCGTAGCGAAGCGGAGTGAATCTCTCCATACAACTCGATCTTCGGGCAACATTTGTGACCACTAAACTCGATGCTGTAAACATAACCAGCAACATTCGTCAAGATGCCAACCTACAAAAAATTAATTTCAGGAAAACAAAATTTGTTTATTTATTTAATTAAATTAAAAACTAACACACGGATTTAAATGATGTTTTACTTGTAGGTTCACATCAACGGTCCCAACACTTGACAACAGTTTCATAATTGTAAGTTTATCCGCCATGTTATAAAAAAATATTGTTTATTTACGACAGTACTTTCTTCATTTTTACAGTGTTCCACCGATATGATTCGCATTTGCGGACTATTGCAGTTAGATGCACATAGTATACACCAAACATAGCGTACGTAACAATACCTATGCACTATTATTTGGAATTTCGATAGCTGTCATAGAATGGCTGCAATGACGTAAAAAGCCAACCTACAAAACATTAACAACTGAAACACATGTTTTGTTATTTATTTAATTAAATTAAAACTTACACACCGATATAAATAATTTTGTATATGTAAGTCTACATCAATAGTACTAACACTCGACAACAGTTTCAAAATTGTAGCTTTAACCGCCATGTTATAAACAAATATTGTTTATTGACGGCAGTAATTTTCTTCGTTTTTACAGTGTTCCACCGATATGATTCGCATTTGCGGACCGTTGAAGTTAGATGCACACAGTATGCTGCCGAAATGGCAAACGCTGTCAGACCTTTCTCACTATGTATTTGGATTTTTGATAGCTATCATAGAATGGCTACAATGACGTGTTATGTTTTATGACTTTCACGGCAAAAATGCAAATGTTAACAGCGAACTTGGTCGACCAATTAAAAAGCTTTTATTATGATTTAAAACGCGGTAATTGTATGATTAAACAATATTACATTTTCGATATAGTCTGTATCTACATTATGGAACTTTCCATACACTACTAGGTTTAATAGTTTATGAATTAGAGTTTATTGAGTAGACCACGGTCGAATAAACTAATGCGGAAATCCATTAAAAATTAACTTGAAGGTTTTAATTTATTTAACTAAAACTTCTCAACGGATTTAAATAATATTTCGTGCAATTATTAGCAACATATCGAGAAATAATGTACACAAATTCTAAGATTGTAACTTAAACCGCCATCTTGTAAACAAGAATTGTGTTTATTATAAAGGTTTTTTTTTGTAAGAATAATATGATACTCAAAAGATTTGTTTGATTTACAAAAAAAATCGCTAATCTGGAACGCGGAGCGTTTGCCTAGTTTTAAATGAAATGAGCTCCTTGTGAAGTTTCAAATTTGCTGTCAAGTCGGTTTTGCCATATAATATGAGATTCACAAGCAGTTGGTTTTTAAGTATATTTGAGTGCTCGAGAGAAGATTTACAGCATTATGCACAGCAATTTGGGATGCGCAAGCCAAGATATTCATGCAAAACGTAGCATAAATTAACGTACAAATACAATAACGTAAAGTGTGTACTTAAAGGGGTTCTCACCCGCTAGATTTATTTTTTACCATATGATCTACTGCACCACACCAATCGATAATGAACCATTAAACATCGTAAGTTGAAACCTGTGAATTGTTATTAATTGATGAAATTTCTGGTTAACTGCCGCGGCGACTGTTGGTGTCAGCCGGCTTTTGGTGCGAGTGTACTCGAAGCGATATATCTAGATGGCTTTGGTGTACTCCATTCGACACCGCATAGCAGACCGCGTTCATTGTGCATGCGTTGACTATTTCCCCTCCCAATACTACTACTCTCTCTCTCTCACTCTCTCTCTCTCTCTCGCTTGGCTTACTTGACACCAACTCGACAGTCGACACCCGCCGACTCGACGTGCACAGCAACGCACAGCAACGCTCAAAACGAAATGGAGCACCCGATTACACATCTTTATTTTGTAACTGAACGGAAGCTCCGATTACAAAACCAAAATATAAGAAATACGCAGAAAAGAAAGACGCAGCGAAAAGTATTAGGCCTGCATCATTTTTTTTTTGGAGCAGAATCCTCCAAGGTCCCAAGGCATACAGGTCGTCCCAATTCTATTTCTTATGAGAGATTTTCGCCGATGGGACCTAGCTCGAAAATCACTAACTTTGATATGTTTTCCCCGGGTTATGGTGAACCCGATTTCTTTTCATTTAGTCGCTAATTTTATAGTTAATCAGCCTTAGTTAAACATATTTTTTTGGTGTAGCGGGTGAGAACCCCTTTAATCTGAGAAGACAAATTACTAGGTTAGAGGCCTTGTCTCATCTTTGTCGTACCGCTCATCGTATCAATATGACTCCATTTCGTCGTAATAAGTCTTTGATTTAGATTGATCCCACATCTGGTGGCTAAGTATTAGATCGATTTTAAAAATATCACTGCACGGAAGCCAGTGCGCCTACAATGACTTTACTGTACGCGCACACCTCGAGTCCACCCTTAAATCGATTTTGAAAATATCACTGCACGGAAAACAGTGCGCCTGCAACGACTTTACTGTAGGCGCACACCTCGAATCAACCCTTAAAACGATTTTTAAAATATCACTGCACGGAAGTCAGTGTGCCTACAATGACTTTACTGTACGCGCACACCTCGAGACAGCCCTTAAATCGATTTTTAAAATATCACTGCACGGAAAACAGTGCACCTGCAACGACTTTACCGTAGACGCACACCTCGAATCAACCCTTAAAACGATTTTACAAATATCACTGCATGGAAACCAGGTCTTGCAACAATGGCGAACCTACTACCAACTTACGCAATCTTCAACACCCTTCAAATGGACTTCCAGCTGCCAACAGAGCTTTGAAAATATCAAGAAGGAAACTGTTTCGCAAAGGATTCTTTGCCACTACAATCCATCATTCCCAATTGTGTTGTCGGTCGATGCGTAATCCGTTTAACTGGGTGCAGTTCTTTCCCATCAGTTTTCTGACGGGTCAGAACGACCGATTGCTTTTGCTCCGCGCACCTTGACTACAAGTAAATTAGATTATTCTCAAATATATAAGGAAGCCCTCGCTATAAAGTGGAGTGTTCAAAAATGTTTTCATTACCTCTATGGCCAGACGTTTACGCTTATTACGGACCATCAACCGTTAATGCATATTTCTGGCACCCGTAACCAACTGCCTGTCTTGAGTGCTACAACTCTACAAGACTACTACATTACGCTCTATTTTTGCAAATGTTTCAATTTACTATCAAATATAGGAAGTCTAAGCTCAACAGAAATGCGGACTGCTTGTCCCGGTTTCCGTCTAAGTCAGAAGAGCTATTCGCTCAAAATGCGGTCGCTCTCTTCCAACAAATGCAACTTATTACCAATCACTCCTGTTTGAGCCGGGGTGCTCACTCCGAGGAGTTTTTTAGTGGACTGTATAATATATTTGTGTAGACTTACCCCAATGATGTTTGAAAGGTGACGAAACGTAGATGACAGCGACGGGCGGAAAGTGGCCGTCGTGAGAAAGAGATAGAAGAAGGAAACTCGAGTTTAGAAGAGAAAAGAAGGAAAGATGAAAATGCCTGGAAGGCGATCGAACCCAGGACATGCAGCGTAGAGGAAGCCGTCTGGGCGCGAGAGAAAAACGAGAGAGAAATCAACTTGACTAGGTCGAGACTCGAACAATGCAGACGTGACCGACGAGGTCGGAGACTGGGACACTACTGACGAGATAAGAGATAAGCAAACGGGCTCTAAACGGGAAGACTGTAAGAGATTACGTGATTGGCCCAAAATCGAAACATATGAATATAACATACAGGTGAACCAACACCGAAAAAATACATATCACTAGCGACGAATAAATGGCGCGAACATACCGCCCACCTAAAATAGACCAATTTTAGATAGGACAAAAAGAAATAACAAACTATGAACTACAAATCTAAATCTAACAACACTCCGAAACGAACGACTAAAGAGAGGGGAGGGTAACTAACTTGTTCACCGGTCGGGTGAACACTCCTTTAGACGTGCGAACGGACGCGACTCGGACGACGTTGTCGTTACCAGGGCACACTTGAACCACCCTGCCAATAGGCCAAGATAAAGGGGTAGTGGCGGGTTCCAACACGAAGACGACGTCACCGACCTTGAGATTAGGACACGCGCGCACCCACTTCCCACGCTGCATTTGCGTATGCAGGTACTCTCTGGACCAACGCGTCCAGAAGGATTGATGCAGCTGACGGACTTGATGCCAACGAGAAAGGTGAGAAGTGGACTCGGCGATAGCTGTTTCAGGAGGTGCGAGAAGTGAGATGCCAATCAACAAGTGGGCGGGGGAAAGGTAATCAGGGCCTTCCAGGGGGTCGAACGAAGGGGCACAAAGAGGTCGACTATTCAACACGGCTTCAATACGTGCAAACAAGGTAGAATACTCCTCGAAATTAAGGGAGGAATCCTTAATTAATCTGTGTAGAAGTAGTTTGGCGGACTTCACTCCAGCTTCCCATAGGCCACCGAAATTAGGGGCGTAAGGGGGGTTGAAATGCCACTGAACATTACGTAGAGCGAGCTTGTCAGCGATAGTAGTTTCAGCTGAGGTGAGAGAATCGTGTATCTCGCGGAGCGTACGGGCAGCACCACCGTAATTTCGACCACAGTCGGAATAAATATGAGCGGGGAGGCCACGACGAGCGAGAAACCGATCAAGACAGGCCAAGAAGGCTTCAGTGGATAAGTCCGAGACCAACTCTAGGTGAACAGCCTTAGTGGCCATGCAGATGAACAGGCACAAATAACCCTTGACGATGGGGGCGTTACGGCGGGAACTCGTCTTCACGGAGAAAGGGCCAGCGTAGTCAGTGCCTACGTTGAGGAAAGCGCGTGAAGGCTTAGCGCGAGGTTCAGGCAGCTCAGCCATGATTGGCTGAACAGGCTTGGCGCGGAATTTGAAACAGGTTAAGCAACGTCGAATGCGTTGCCGCAATAAACCGCGTAGAGCAACGATCCAATACATCTGCTGAATGAGAGCTTGCACAGTGCGAGGGCCAGAGTGCAATGACGTGAGATGGAAAGCATCACACAAGAGTGCGGACAGATGAGCTTCTTTGGGAAGCAAGAGCGGATGACGTGCGTCTTCGGAAAGTGAAGAGTAGTGAAGTCTGCCGCCCACCCTGAGAAACCCACGGGAGTCAATGAAGGGTTTGAGGGGGGCAATGCGGTGAGACACGAGCGAGTGTTTCGCCAATTGCTTGAACTCATTGGCGAAATAATGTCGTTGAGTGATGTGTACGAACAAACGCATCGCGTCCTCAAGTTCGGACGGGAGCAGGGGACCAGTGGGGGAAGCAAGCTGACTTCGGCGAGCAAGCAAAATGCGGGAAAAGCGTACCACGTGACCAAACACGCGCTTGGCTTTGACGAGCGAGGAGAAGCTTTGCAGCTTAACTAGTAGAAGGTCAACAACGGGATCAAGACTGATCAGAACTGTGGGAGACGCTTTCAGCTCAGGCACCTCGTGGCTAGGTTCACGCGAGGGGACCGAGCGAGGCCACGTAAATGGGGGCGAACGCATGAACGGGGGACCAGAGAACCATATGGGATGGTTCAACAAGTCCTGGGGGAGAAGTCCCCGAGAGGCACAATCGGCAGGGTTCTCTTCGGAACGAACGTGAGACCAGTTCAGAGAAGAAGTGGTCTCGAGAATTTCAACCGCTCGATTGGCGACGAAAGTCTTAAGCTGGTGCGGGGGGGTAGAGAGCCAGGCAAGTACGATCGTGGAATCGGTATAGAGCAACACTGTTTCTATGTGCAAGGACTCGAGAGCGGGCAGGGCATCTTTCAACACCCGAGACAATAACAATGCGCCACTGAGCTCCAGTTTGGGGACAGTGAAAAGCTTGACGGGCGCGACCTTGCTCCTGCCTCTCAACAGTCTGACATGAGATTGCGAGCACATCTCAACGTGCAAATAGAGAGTAGCAGCATAGGCCTTCTCGGAGGCGTCACAAAACCCCACAAGCCGGTAGGTGGCGTCACTCAAAACAAGGAGGCGCGGAACACTGACATCACTCAACTTGGACACGCTTTCGATGGCAGTGATCCAAGTCTGAGAAAGCGACTCCGGAAGTGATTCGTCCCACTCCACGCGCAAGAGCCAGAGATTCTGCATGAACACCTTCATCCAGGAGAGGAAAGGGGTGAGAAACCCAAGAGGGTCGAATATGCGCGCAATGTAGGAGAGTATGGAACGTTTGGTGACACAACCTTTGAAAGGTAGAGTGTGAAAACTGAAGCAATCAGAGCGAGGGTCCCACAACAATCCAAGAATTTTCAGAGTCTGCTCATCGTTAGAGAATACCAGGGGGGTATCCAGGTGGTCCTGGGGAAGAGCGCTAAGAGCGTCGGGAGAGTTGCTAGCCCATTTGCGAAGTTCGACGCCGGCGCACTGAGTGATTGATTGCAACTCAGCGCGAAGCGCGAGAGCTTCGTCAAGGTCACTGGCACCGGATACTATGTCATCGATGTAGATGTTTGAAGTGAGGGCGCGTGAAGCGAGAGGAAACTGCGCGCCCTCGTCCTTGACAAGTTGCTGCAACACTCTTTGGGTCTGGAAAGCAGAGGGCGTGAGACCGTAAGTTACTGTATTGAGCTCGTACTCAATAACAGGGGAGGAAGGCTCAGGGCGCCAAAATATGTGCTGATAGACACGGTCGTCTTGGTGTACAAGGATTTGACGGTACATCTGTCTCACGTCCGCGCACAGGGCTACGGGATAGACACGAAAGGTGGTGAGAACCCGCGGAAGGTCACTCTGAAGTTTGGGACCACTGAGCAAGACGTGGTTGAGAGCAACTCCACGTTTATCAGGGGAGGAGGCGTTGAATACCACTCGCAATTTAGTGGTAGAGCTTGTGACCTTGTGTACACAATGATGCGGGATAATGTACTCTGAAGGTTGAGAAGCAGGCTGCATATGCAGTGAACGAGCGTATTCACTCATGAATTCGTGATAGGTGTCATGAAGTGGAGGATCACGCTTTAGACGACGCTCCAAACTGACAAAGTTCTTGAGCGCGACGTCACGATTATAGCCTGGCATGATGCAGTCAGGCTTGAAAGGTAGAGCGACCGAGTAGCGACCGCATGGGTCGCGAGAGTGGGTTTTAATGAAATGCTCTTCAGCGAGCGAATCCATTGGGTCTAGAGAGGGGGGTCGACTAACTTCTTCTGTTTCCCAGAAGAGACGAAGAGTGTGTTCCAAAGGAGTATTGGCCACGGCGAGAAATGAGTAGGATGACTCAGGTGCAGGTTCAGAAGAGTTGACTGGACCCAAAATCACCCAACCGAAAACCGTGTTGAGTGCCGCAGGTTTGCTGCCTACAATTGTGTTTCCAGTTTTACAGAGAATGTCAGAGTAGAGATCGGCACCAATGAGAAAATCAATGGGTCCGGGAATATTGAAGTGATCGTCAGCGAGGTCAAGGTCATGATAGCGCTTTATGACCTCAGTGGACACGGAGGAAGTAGGCAAATTGCCGGCGATGGTTGAGAGAACGTGCGCGCTGACATGCAAAGCGGGTTGCTTAGAACGTCGAGAAGCTATACTGCATTGAACGATACCATGCACACGAGCATGAATTTGACCAACACCTGACAGTTGGGCGGTGGCTGGTTTGACCTTTAAGCCCAAACGTTGCACTAACGAATTAGTGATGGCAGAGATTTGCGACCCGGAGTCAATAACCGCGCGAAATGGGTGCAATATCCCGTGGGCATCACTTATGAGTGCGCGAACGGTGCCCAATATGACGGTTTGATGAGTGGGGTTCGAACCCCGGACTTGACACGACAGAGTCTGTGGCACCTGATGGCCTTGATCGGAGACAGGAGTATCGTCCGCAGAAGACTGAGTGGAGTCTACATGCAACATAGAGTGATGTCTGGTACTATGACACACGGAACAAGACTTTGTCGAACTGCATTGGGTTCGTAGATGTGCACCCATACAATTAAAAAGCGTTTTAATTGTCGCAGAGTGTCGTAACGTTGGTCTACGGTTAAACCACGGAAAGCATTACATTGATAGAATGAATGCGAAGCCTTACATAATGGACAAGTGTGGTTAGTATGAGCGTGATTGCGAGATGAGTCATTGTGAGATGGTTTTGAACTCAAGTTCGAAACATCAGATGACACCATGAACGTATTTACTTTTTTCACAGGGGGAGAACTTTTGACAGAAGTGACTGAGTTTTTACCGACAGCACATAACTCCATTACTTTAGATTGGTCTTCGACAAAATCAATAAGCGATTTATATTCGGGAGTCGAATTAGACGATTGTTTGGTTTCAAAAGCCTTGCGAGATGACGTATCGAGGTTAGCTAAATGCCAAACACAGTAGAAGGAAATCGCCCAGGTCAGGAATATTCAGGGCTTTCAAAGAGTCGACAGAATTGCGATGTACTTTGAGAAATGCTTGAAGACCGTCATAAGATGACGTTTTCAGAGGAACAAAATCTAAAATCTTGTGAACATACAAGCTCCCTAATAATCGCTTGTTTTGATAACGAGAGACGAGCGTTTGCAAAGCGAGGGGATAATTTTCCTCAATTATTTGAAACTCTGAGATGAGTGCCAACGGTATTTCAGACAACGAAGTTTTTAAATAGTGTAATTTTTGAACATTACTTAATGACTTGTTATCATCAATAAGAGACTTGAATAGAGCATAGAACTCAGGCCATTTACAAATGTCACCTTTGAACTTGGGAAGATCTATGACAGGCAATGCAATGGATGGTTTGACTGAAGCGGGTAGAGACCCAGGTTGAGTCACAGCAGGACGCTGATTTAATTTATCAGCCGTGAGAAACCGAGATTTGGCAGCGTAAAACAACGTTTCAAAACTCTCCTGAACTTCGTCTATTTCGATAAGCTTGGCAGGAAGAACTACTTGAGTGTTGAGATCGGCAATGGACATTTGAATTTCTTGAAAATCCGATTTCAAAACAGATAATTCATCGAACCGAGGCCTATGTGACTCAACTTGTTCAGGTTTTATTTTTTCGAACGCAGTGTACGTTCGTTGGGCGGACGCGAATATGAACTCGCGTCGAGCAACTAACTTGTTTAGTTCTGCCGTAATATCGACCATTATGATCGAAAATGCAAAAGACAATGTTAGAAATACAAGGGATGTACGACGTACGTAAGAGACACACACTGAACAGCACAATCAATAGAATACGAGAGCGGAAACACACAACACTCAATGACGTGTATATTGTGCGACTAACTAAGGACTGACCTTGATTGAGAAAATCTTCGAGAAAAATGCAGAAAAATACAGGACAACCCGGCCCGGAGGACCATATGTTTGAGCCGGGGTGCTCACTCCGAGGAGTTTTTTAGTGGACTGTATATATTTGTGTAGACTTACCCCAATGATGTTTGAAAGGTGACGAAACGTAGATGACAGCGACGGGCGGAAAGTGGCCGTCGTGAGAAAGAGATAGAAGAAGGAAACTCGAGTTTAGAAGAGAAAAGAAGGAAAGATGAAAATGCCTGGAAGGCGATCGAACCCAGGACATGCAGCGTAGAGGAAGCCGTCTGGGCGCGAGAGAAAAACGAGAGAGGAATCAACTTGACTAGGTCGAGACTCGAACAATGCAGACGTGACCGACGAGGTCGGAGACTGGGACACTACTGACGAGATAAGAGATAAGCAAACGGGCTCTAAACGGGAAGACTGTAAGAGATTACGTGATTGGCCCAAAATCGAAACATATGAATATAACATACAGGTGAACCAACACCGAAAAAATACATATCACTAGCGACGAATAAATGGCGCGAACAACTCCGAAAGAGTTGGCTAACGCTACTCGAGCAGACCCCGAATTGACAATACTGTACGATTAACTGCGTACAGGTGCTTCCCTTGGGGGAAAAGAGGGACAGTTCACACTAGAGTCTGGATGTATTCTCTTTGGCTTGCGTGTCTACATTCTAGCAAAGCTTAGAGCTAAAGTCCTTCAAGAATTACATTCGACACACATGGGTATAGTGTAAATGAAAGGATTAGCTAGATCTCTCGTTTATTGGCCGAAGATTGATTCGGACATAGAAGTTATTGCCAGGAATTGTTCTGAGTGTACCATGATTCAGCGGGAACCTACGATGGCAGCCCCAGTAAACTTTTGGGAGTACCCAACCACACCGTGGGAACGTATTCACATCGATTTCGCGGGACCAATGTACTTGATGTTGCACTTTTTTACTTGCTGTCGACACTCACTCTAAGTGGCCTGAGATTTATATCATGAAATCCACCACTTCAGCAGCAACAATTAAGGTCCTTGAAGAACTTTTTGCCCGTTACGGTCTTCCTAAAGTTATTTTTAATGATAATGCAAGTACCTTTACAGGATCTGAATTCCAGAATTTTGTTAAATCAAATGGAATAAAACACCATACTTGAGCGTCGTACAACACAGCATCAAATGGGCAAGCTGAAAGTTTTGTTTATACCTTGAAACAAGCACTTCGTGCATTTATGAGAAAACAAGAATCTGTGCAAGACCACTTTAATAAATTCTTGTTTGCTTACAGAAGAGCCTCCAATGCAACCACTGGAGAGTCACCGGCTAGCCTTTCCTTAAAAGGAATCTAAGATCACATCTAGATATTCTGAGACCATGTCTAACAGACCAGGTAACTAGTCGGACCAAGAAGGACATCTACATCTACGGTGCTCATGTTCGCTCCTTTGCAGAGGGTAAAAAAGTGGCCGCTCGCAACTATTCCTCTCCTAACAAATAATGGCAACTGTCGTCAGTCAAGACAGAGATGTGCACTACACCATGGTAAATGGGCAACTGTGGAGACGCCATGCAAACCAAATGCGGTCTGTGGGTCCCCTCGTTCAAGTAAGTGCAGAAGTAATTGTTTAGTCCTCTCCTATTTTAAACCCTAAAACACATTCCACTCCTTCACTCACGAACCTTCATCCGCCTTTTCCAATATTAGATGTTCAAGGTCGCAGAAGTACAACTGGCTGCAGATACTACTTCACCGTCGGAAACTACCAGGTTGCAGATCTGTGCCTCCGTATCTCCTCGCAACCAGTCGCCTACAGGGCCTCCCAGCCGCTCACTGAGTCCACAAGTACGGAGGTCAGTTCGGACGATGCCTCCCGAGAGGCTAAATCTTTAAGGGGGGAGCAGATGTTACGACTTCGGAAGAAGATGAAGAAGAGTATTCGACTAATCGATATAATATGTTCGATTTACCAGACTTGTTCCATGACGTTCCAGACGACTGAAAGTTGAAATTCAGACGCTTTGTCAAGTGCTTGTGCAATATCGTATTTTGTACACTTCCATATTATACACAGGGGTGACGCTAAGGGGAGGCGCGGGGGGGCAGTCGCCCCCCCGAGCATCGCCTTCACCCCCCAAGTCACCCCCCCCCCCCCCCCACCAGTATAAACTACTAGACAATCGATATGGATTCAAAACCGCGTTCAATTGTCAGATACATATCTTATTTATTTACTTTTGAAGTGTATACTGTATACTATGAAGATACTCTAATAGGGACTTATTATTTTATTTAAATCCCAATTCTTGTAATCTAACCGACCACGTTCTGATGACATAACGAAGAACGCAACGAACATTTTCATGACAATCTTTCAGTTGGTTCAATTATTCGGTGACTATTAACTTTGCGGGACTTCATTCATTGTTATCCTGCATCAAGTGCAGGTTGCGAGCGCACCTTCCGTGTCTTACGTTTGCAACAGTCTCCTTCGAGATTTGACAATATTATCCAATTTTATCCATTGAAAAATCAATCGTCAATGTCATCTATTTGCAACAAGTAGTCCTGCGGTTTGATGCTGAGTACCAGAACGAGCAAAATAACACATTTTCTTTCAGTTTAGTACAACAATCCAAAATCTAAGGGTACACGATGTCGGGGGGGGGGGGAGGGGGTGTATTTTACACGTCCAGATTGCGATAGCGTTTGCGCCCCCAACTGGCATACTCGCCCCTGAACCGCCTCCCCTAATGCAACATCCTAGCGTCGCCACTGATTATACAGATAAAGAAAACTTTGACAACGAAACTATATCTGTACTTGTTCTTTGTTTCTCAACAAAGACCATCCATTTAGTGTAAGTAAGTGATTTGTCGACACTTGCTTTCATTGCTTATTTGAAGCGGTTCGTGTCAGCGGGCGACAAAACATACACAGCGATTGTGCACGGTAACTTTGTTGGTGTTGCGCGAGAACTTAATACCCCGGTCAAATAGCAATTTTACCCGGGATTAATTGGTACAGAATTTTTTTTTATCAGAAGTTGTTTGCTATATATACCTACATATACCGAAGAAAGTTTACCGCCGTCGGACCCCCCTAATTAACGTAATTAATTAAAATGCTTTAATTAATTAATGCTTATATAATCGTTATTTTCAAAGATTTGTCTGATATTGTATATTAAATACATTAAGTAAAGCCTTTTGTAATAAAAAGAACATTGAAAACCTGTGTATAGATATTTCGGCAAGCATTAATGAATTAATATCAATATAATAACATTTTTAATAAAATGGTTCCCGTGTATAATTCGTATAATGAAATATATGGTTAATTGTTGTAAATACATAAGTAGTAACATATGAAACTACTGTAGAAAGTTTACCGAAATAAAAGTAATATTCGTATGATAAATCAACATAATTAATTATACATTAATTACCGATGTTTAAAAGGAATACATATTTGAATGTATGCATTATGGGTATCCAAAAGAAGCTGCCGGTACGTGGGTTTTAATATCGGTGTCTCTAGGCGAAGTAAAAAAAAAAATCCTAGGGGGGGGATGCAGATGTTTCGTTAAATGTATCAATCGAAAGATATTAATACGTCGTTTTTAGGAAAAGTACTTCAACAGGGCGATAAAAGAAAATGTACCCTAGTACTTGGCTAATATATTGTAGAGGGTGGTGGGGGGGGGGGGGGGTTAAGTTAAAGAGCGCCTTGTAAACTCAATTTGAACGTTAACCCAATTTTATTGATGTGACTTCATAGATATGAGGTTCGATTACTCCGATACAAAAGACCCGTCACGGCCTGGGTTAGAATAAGCCCAGAGTGACCCTGCTGGTCGGAAGAGGTGACGAAAGGAGACCCAGTGATATTCCTTCACCTCCACCATCACACTGATGATTTATTCTCCCACTTGTCCCTGCCCTCCCTTGCTGGACTCCCTTTATGACGATTGAAGACCTCGCGATGTAGGTGGACCTGATTCGGAAGACGTCATATGACCTAAGAGGTCGAGTACGTCGTTAAACACCGCCAATAATATAATCCGATACAAAATTCTAGACCCGTCTACCAAGATTCACTTTGCAGTGATTCACCAGGCAATGAGGGTAGAATTCTCATGGTTAGCTGACTCTACGTGCGGCATCATCTTGTGCTTGAAGTACTGTTATGATAGGTTATTGTCTTGACCCGATGTAGGAAGCTTAGTGAATCTTGATTTGTTAATTACACACCAATAATATGGCCACTTGATTGGGTTGGCGAGAAAATTTTGTTTGCTGCTCAAGCAAAACCAACAAGCAAACAGTCATGTTTGGCTCAACTGGATTGTAGTGTGTTTATTACCATGCCACTCCGTTTAAAATGTATTTTTTTTTATTGTGCTGTTGTTGATAGCCCATTATAGTCGCCATCAACTACTACAGAGGTATTTTAGTATTTGCTTTTGATGTACTAAGCATGCATATTGCATAGCAGCTCTTCATAAGATTTGTCTCTAGACCAAAGTATAAACGATGCAGTCAATCTCTCCATAAAATACAAAGCAATTGTTAATTATTTTTTCATATTCCATATTCTCGTATTCATATTCATATTCGTGTTCATAATCAGGGTCGGGATGGATCGTTACCGTACATTTTCTCATGCTAAATCATTACGACATTAAGATTGTATTGTGAACAGCGCCATAAGAACCATGTAGGTTCACTCTTCTATGATTTCTTAATTGCGATTGCAATCTCGATACCGACAATTGCGGTTGGGGCTTTATATTCCAAACAGTATGCACAAGAGAAGAATTTTGATCTTGCCTTGGAACACTCAAATAGTAAAATAATCTGAAGGTAGTGAAACTACTATTCTGTTGTTGAAGTGTGTCAGTGATACTTGCTCGTTTAGCTAAATTTGAGTTTATTTTACATCGGGTCTATTTGACTATATTTTGAAATGTTATTTATGTCTGGTCTTTTAAAACATACGAAACAAGTTGGTTATTGCTAGAAAATTTGATGTATATACATAAAAAGTAAGTAAGCTCTGGTATTCAAATAAGTACCAGTACGGCGCTGCGAAAGCGCCTTTTTTATTTACCCCCCCCCCCCCCCCCGCCGCCACCCCCAACCGCCCTCCTCCCCAATATATAAGCCAAGCACTAGGTTACTTTTTTTTAATCGCCCTGTTAAAGTACTTTTCCTAAAAGCAAGGTATTATAGCTTTTATATGATACGTTTGACGAAATACCTGCACCCCCCCCCCCCCCCCCCCCCCCCCCAAAGGAAAATGTAGTTTTTTTGTTTTACTTCACCCGGAGATACCGACATTAAAACCTACGTATCGGCAGCTTTCTTTTGATACCCATAATGCATACATTCAAATTATGTATTCCTTTTAAACAATCGGTAATTAATGTATTAATTAATTATGCTGATTTATCATACGAATATTACTTTTATTTCGGTAAACTTTCTACAGTAGTTTCATATGTTATTACTTATGTATTTACAACTATCAACAATATATTCCATTATACCAATTATACACGGGAACCATTTTATTAAAAATGTTAATATATTGATATTAATTAATTAATGCTTGCCGAAATATCTTTATACAAGTTTTCAATGTTGCTCTTATTACAAAAGTCCGTTCTTAATGTATTTAATATACAATATCAGAAAAATCTTTGAAAATAACGATTATATAAGAATTAATTAATTTTAGAAATTTAATTAATAACGTTAATTAGGGGGGTCGGACGGCGGTAAACTTTCTTCGGTGTATGTAGGTATATATAGCAAACAACTTCTGATAAAAAAAAATTCTGTACCAATTAATTCCGGGTCAAGCCTATTTCAGCTTCTATATTACCGGGGTATAAAGATTTCTTCAAATTTATGAAGACTTTAGAGCATCTACAAACTTTGGAAGAACACCTTGCTGATGACATCACATGGAACATCAACCCACATGCAGCACCTCACCATGGAAGACTCTAGGAAGCTGATATTAAATTTGTGAAATACCATCTGCGCCGAGTAGTGGCCAACAATACTGTCAACTTTGAGTAGATGAATACAGTCCTCACGGGAGTGGAAGCCTATCTTAACTCGCGTGCTTTGCCTGTCATGTCCAATAATCCCAACGATCTTTCTGTACTTACTCTTGGCCATTTCTTCATTGTTGCCTCCCTAAGCCATCCCTGAACCAGATTTCACGTCATCAAAGATTAACCGTCTGTCAAGGTGGCAACTACTGCTTCATCAGTGTGTTCAACCCTACTGGCGTTGATGATCTACAGAATACCTCTTACGGACTTCAGCAACGACCCAAATGGTGGCTCAAGCAGTCATCATCCAGCCCAGAGACCTGGTGCTCCTCAAAGAGTAGAACCTTCCACCCTTAAAGTGGAAACTCGGGCGAGTCGTGTCAACACGACCTGGGGCTGACGGTCTCGTGAGATCGGTGTCAGTGAGAACGTCAAGTGGAGTGGTTAAAAGACCAAATGTAAAATTGTCTCGCTTACAACTTGATGATAAGTAAATGTAATCTTTTTGAAATGTATTCCAAGGTGGGCGGGGTGTTTAATCGTGGTGGTACACTGCGCCAGCGCTCATATGGTGGTGACTTGTACTGGGTCATTGTTTCATTGTAAGTAACACCGTCAGATGGTGTCAGTTTTTTTTTTATTTTATTATTATTATTATTGCGAAGCTATAAGCGAGGATGGTGTTCTTGGGGGTCCTGGACAGGACGGATATTAAGAGGTGGGTGGTAGAAGAAGTAAATCGAGGGATGGAGGAGGCGGCAGACATGGTAGGGGCGAAGTTTGTGGACACAAGGAGGTTTTTGGGGCTTGGGGATCTGAAGGGAGATGGGCTGCACCTAAACAGGGAAGGGGATGCTAAGCTGGGGGACCTCCTAGTCCGAGTGATCCAGGATATGGGAAGGGGGAAGCAAACAGGGAGGAGTGAGCCTTGAGGAGTGGAGAGGGAGGTAAGGGGAAAGAGGTGGTATGAGGGGCGACAAGGCAGGGGTAGAGGGGAGGACAGTGAGGAAGGAAGGGCAAGGAGTATGGCAGGTAAGGGTGATAGGATGAAGGAGTCTGAAGGGAATGAGGAGGGATGGGGAGGTAGGGGTAGGGGTAGGTATGGATAGGGAAGTAGGACGGGAGGGGAGTATTGAAAAGCAGGGGGTTAGGATGAGTGATGTGGATGGGAGGGATGGTAACCTAAGGGTACTGCTGGTTAACTGTCAGAGTCTGAAAAACAAGCTAGTACCCTTCTGGGGCCTCATTCCTGTACATTTTTTTAGCTCTCCTTAACTCTCGCTAACCCCATGTTAAAATGACCCCGGGGTTAACTCCTACACAGGCTTCCCTGCATAATTCGGAGGCAAATGTGACCCTGTCTGATAGTAGGGTTAAGAAGAGTTATCTCAACAATACATTGAAATGCCGCCATTTTGTCAATACCCGTGTGTGTAGTTTCACAAAATGTCACATTTCAATTCTTTAATTGGGATATGCACCTACATGAATACGTTACTTTATGTGTTTATTGAAGTTAATAAATAATGTTGTGTATTTATAGTACATTATGAAGGTCCTACATATGTAAATATGTAGTTTTATTGAGTATTTTGTGGACGTTTTGAGGTTATTGGAATGTTTTTGTTTGTTATTGTTTTTATTTTGTCTCGTTTTTTCAACAATGTGTTCCTTCGATCGGCGTCTCAATTGCTGACTCCTGATTGGCTATTGGCTAACACCGGGGTTAAGTTTGCAAATGTACTGGAATCAGGCCCCAGGTCAATGGTGGAACTGCAACAGCCAGATATTATAATTGCGACTGAGACATGGCTAGAGGAAGGGATAACGGATGAAGAGATAGGGCACAATGAATACAGCCTATTTAGGAGGGATAGGGGAAGGAGAGGGGGAGGGATTATGGTTGGGTGTAGGAAGGAGTTAAGGGGAAGGATAGTATGGAGGGAGGAGGATTGTGAGATGATGGGGGTCAAGGTAAACATGGGGGAAGTGGTGACAGAGGTGGTTGCGGTGTATAGACCATTGGATTTTTTTTTTTTTTTTTTTTTTGTCCTGTGCAGAGTTGGCCTCTTCAACCATTCTTCTTTCTTGCCATCCAATACAAGGCTGCCTCCTTCTCTGTCCTGCTCATTGCGTCGGGCAGGGAGTCAATGTCATTCTTGAGGGCGGCGCATCTAAATAGGTGCGCTCTGTCTTGATCTTCCAACTCACACAATCTACAGGTGCCCGGTTCGTTGCTAATGTTGAAGCGATGCAGGTGGAGTTGCAAAACGTCATGACCGGTTGCAAGCCGGAACTGGGCGGTGGCCGTCTTCCTCGACCAGTCTTTAATGGGGAGACGGAGACCCTAAGGAGAGTAAAGGAAAGAGTAAAAGGTGAAGGGAAAATTGTAGTGGCTGGAGACCTAAATCTGCCAGGGATAGAATGGGAAGGTGGATCTGAGGAGAGAGGAGGAATAAAACAGGGTCTGGTGAGGGAAATTATGAACCAGGGCTTAGTGCAGATAGTGAGGGGGCACACCAGGGCTAACGCGAATGGAGGAAATCTGCTGGACGTCATGCTGGTTAGGAGGGAGGACGGATGGATTGATTGTAAAGTGGAGGAAGGTATTAGTGATCATAGGATAGTGATAGCGACTTTGGAAGGAGGGGGAAGGAGAAGGCTAGTGGAAGAGGAAGGGAGAAAGATGAAATTGTATTACAGTAGGGTAGATAGGGAGGGCATTGGGATGGATATGAGGGCTTGCTATGAGGGATGGAGGGTAAGAAATCAGGGAGCAAATCAAATGTGGAGGGGATTTGTGGACATATGCTTGGAGGTAAGGGCCAGGAGGGTGCCAGGGAAACTAATGGAAAAAACCCCGGATCCTCCATACTAAGATAGGAGGATAAGGAAATTAAAGAGGAAGGGACGACAGGCCTGTGGTAGATACAGACGATCAAGGGATACAAACGACAGGGATGAGGCAAAAATGATTGAGAAGGATTTAAATGAGGTAAAGAAGAGGAGATAGGAGGAATATATGACTGGAATGATGAAAGAGGGGGATAAACAAGGAAGTTGGAATAGGATGTTCGGTTATGTGAGAGGGAAGAAAGGAAAAGGGAGATCGTTGCCAACACTGGAGAGTGGGGTAGGCGAACTATTGGTGGATAACGTAGAGAAGGCTGAAGGACTAAATCAATATTATGCAGGGGTTTTTCAGGAAGAGGATGAGGAGGAAGATGGGGAGAGGATGGAGGGAAGGGGACTAAAACCTATGTGGGTCAGGGTGGATAGAGTGGCAAGGGTGATAGCGGGCCTAAAAAACGGAAAGGCCCCTGGGAATGATGGAATGGTGGGTGACTTCCTTAAACTTGCAACGGGGGAATCGGCAAGGTATGGCAGAGATAATGAGGGTATCTCTGCAGGAGGGCAAGGTACCAAAGGATTGGAAAGAGGCAGTGGTAATCCCAATCCACAAGGGGGGGGGGGGGGGAGAGGGGAAAAATGTCAAACTACCGACCAGTCTCCCTGACGTCAGTGGGATCAAAAATAATGGAGATGGTAGTGGGGGATTATATGAAGGAGGTGATAAAGGAGAAAGGATGGATGTCTGAGGCGCAGCACGGTTTCAGGAAGGGATATTCGTGTAAGACTCAACTATTGGGGATGACAGGGGACATAGCGGAGGTATTGGACAGGGGAGGGGAAGTGGATGCGGTTTTTATAGACTTCGAGAAGGCGTTTGACAAGGTGCCGCACCAAAGGCTGTTAGGGAAGGTAGGAGGAGTTGTAGATGATGGATGTGTAGTAACATGGATAGGAGATTTTCTTAAGGGCAAAGGATAGTCTCTACGTCAAAAACCGCAGAAAATGTTCATTATTAAATAATATCTCAAGATTGCAACAAGAAAGCGAAAATCTAAATCAGCAGCGAACTTTGCTTTGGTAAGCCCTACAGATCGAATAAAATATTATAACCATTAGCGTAGTATTTTGATTATAATTTGATAATTAGTAATAAAATTAATTATTTAGAAAAAAACATACTGATTATAATATTAGTCACGACTTAGCGCATTCAATGTGTAGGGCTTACTAAACCACAGTGCGCTGTTGATTAAGATTTTTGATTTCGAAGCCCATTCTTGTGATATAAATTAAAAATGAAAATTTGTTGCGGTTTTTGACGTAGGTGTATCCTTCCCTGTTAAGGGTAGAACACAGAGGGTTTAAGGGTAGGGAAGGTGTTGTCAGGGGAGATAAATGTAACCTCCGGGGTGCCCCAGGGCAGTGTATTGGGGCCTCTACTATTTGCAATTTACGTAAATGACCTGGCGGAGGGGATGAAGGCGAAAGTGAGATTGTTCGCGGATGATTGCGTAATCTATTGGGAGGTAAGGGGGAAGGAGGATGAATTACTGTTAGGGGAGGACATGGAGAGACTGGGCGATTGGGTGGATAGGAACAAGATGAGGTTAAATGCAGGGAAGTGCAAGTGGATTAGGTTTACTAGGAGGAGAACGCAAGGGGGGATCAATGGAGGGTATGTATTGCAAGGGCAGAGGCTGGAGAAGGTGGAAGAAATCAAGTACCTAGGAGTTTGGCTAGAGGATACATTGGACTGGGGAGGGCATGTGGAAAAAATGGTTAAGAAAGGGGTAAGAAATCTGCACTTTGTGATGAGAGTGCTGAAAGGGGCGGGTAAGGATCTAAGGGACCATGCCTATAAGACGCCAGTCATGCCTGGACTAGAGTATGCGGCGGCAGTATGGGATCCGCATAACAGTAAGGATAGGGAGGTGTTGGAGGGTGTGCAGAGGAAGGCGGCAAGGAAAGTACTTGGGATGAGAAAGAGTTGGGAGGAGGTTGAAGTAGGTGAGGGAGGAAAGGAAAGGGTTGAGAGTGTGACAGAAATGGTGAGGGAACTGGGGTGGGAAAATCTGGAGGATAGGAGAGCGAGGGACAGGTTGGGTAAGATGTATAAGGTGACGAGGAATATGGAGGGATGGGGGGAGTTGCATAAAAGCACTATACCCGCAGCTTACATGGGACGGGGGGATAATTCATGGAAGCTGGAAAGGATGACCTGGAGGACGGACCTCGGGAAGTTTTCCTTCCTGGGCAGGACGGTCGTGGAATGGAATGGGCTGGGTGAAGAGGTGGTGAGCCAGGAAAAAGGCTAAGGGGTTTTTGGAAAGGCTGAAGGCTGTATGGGAAGGGGAGGTGAGAGGAGGAGATGAAAGGAAGAAGAAATGATGGTGAGAAGCCCATGAGTTATGCAGATGAATAGGAAGAGGAAGGGGATCGGAGCGAAGGAAGTGGAAGGAGTGAAGGAAGAAAAGAGAAGGAAGGATGAAAGGGAATGGAAACCTGCCACCGGTACAGAGTGACCAACAGCAGGGAGCAGAAACAACAACAACAATAACAACCTGCGATGCTGCGATGGAGAGAACTAAGGTTGCCCATCGATGTTAAATTACAACATCGACATCGAAATCAAAACATCGATGTCACATCGCGATGTCGGAAATTTTTCGACATCGACATCAAACCTGAAATAATCGACATACAAAAAAAAGTTCCTTGAACATTGTAAAAACTAAAAAAAAACTAACAAAATCGTTTCTTGTTTATCGCAAAACCTTCTGGTAAGTTGATATTGTGCTGTAACCTTGTCGACGAACGGAGTACAGACTGTTTTATTATTATTATTTTGTGTAAAAAACGATTCGATTTATGAAAAAGAAAATCGATGTCGGAAATTTGCATCGACATCGATTATTAATCGATTAATCGATGTCGATGGGCAACCTTAGAGAGAACGATAGAACCAGAACCACATCTTTGAGAACCACAATTATGATCTGAGGATTCAATCTGATACATTCGTTGAGTGCTTGATCGGCTTCGCTCGCTCATGGGCCACACAGCTATTATTTATCCGTGACAAATCCAAGGTTTTGACATGTTCGATAAAATAAAAATAACAACAAATTTACTTTTGATTCTTGGCGGTACTTTTGGTTCGCCGACAACGAGATGCATGATGGGAGAATAAACAGCTGAAGCCTGAAAGACAAGAAACAAGAGAGTGAAGTGTACACCATTCGTGTGGGAAAATGAGTTCAAGTACTGAAACTATTGCTCATATATCGCCGGAAGATGCTGAAAAGGCTGAGAAATTCAAAGAAGAAGCAAATGAATGTTTTAAAAGTATACTACCTTTTTATTATCTCTTCTGTGCTTATGGGAAATGCTGGTTGTCGGTCTAGGTCAGGCTTCTAGGTTAGCTTACAAGTAGGCCTAGGCGCATTTTAGACTAGGCCTAGGCCTACATGAAAAGTGTCTTCGCATGTCTGGACCTAGGCCTAGGCCCTAGTACTGTATGCCTGGTAGGCCTATAGCTCTAGCCTTGGCTTCATAATGTTATTCTGAATTAGCCCAGGCCTAGGCCTCGGCCCTAGCCCCTAAGTGGGCATAGGCCTAGGCCTAGGCCTACCTGTATGTCTAGGCCTAGGGCTAGCTTAAGCTAAGTGCCTGAAAGTATTTACATTATACATTCCAAAGAAATTTCTCCAGGCTTGTCCTAGCTAGCCTACGGTCTAGGTCTAAGCGATACTGAGGGGAGTAGTAGGTCTAGGGCCTAGCCTAGGCCTATCTCCTCTAGGAAATCTTAGGTCCATACATACTTAACAATTGTAATAGCCTAGTATCTAGATGTAGGCTAGGCTAGCCTAGGCGTAGTCAAAGGCACTTAATGTAGGTCTATCTCTAGCCTAGGGCCAATCTGCCAAACAAAGGCGGCTCGGCCTAGGCCTACTTGGGAACGGAAATGGTAAAGTAAAGTCCGGGAACATTGTATTGGAAAATTAACTGACATATAAGCATGTATTTATGCACAATACTTTTCTCATTATGTGAAAAGTAGCCGTAGGCCCTAGTTCATCTCTTCTCATTCCCGGGACCCTCCCAGAGGTACGGTACCAGTAGGCTAGTCTTCCATATTCACCGCTAGAAAACAAAATCCATTTTAAAATCTCTGTTCTAATCACTGTATCATGTCAAAATAAGCAACAGCTGATCAAATTAAGCCTGATGCACACAAAGTCATGAGAATAAGGTTTAGTTACAAGCCGTGTTGGGATAGCCTATAGCGATTACGTAGTACTAGGGGTTAGGGTTCACACACTCTGGCATTGGAATAGCAATTGCAATGGGAGACCGTATGACAGCAGCGCTGTGAGCGTTCCTGTTCACAAAAATGTCAGTATGCCCCTCACTTGACGCATGCAATTATGATGTCGTGTGTGTAAATACACACGGCTGTGGGACGGCTTAACCTTACCCACGTGCGACGAGTGTGGTAGGCTGTGTTATTCCATCAACCATTTTACTTGGTTTCACTTGTTTTTAGGATTCTTCAGCTGATTATTTTAATTACATTTAACACTTACTAATAATTAAGGTTTAATTAAGGTCAGAAGAGAGGAGAGAACTGGGAGCAAGTAGAGGAAGTACGATCATAGAGTTTGTTAGTGTAGGGTAGAGACCCAGCGGCCATTGGCGGCTGTCTACCAATAAATTTCCCGTGGACTCTAGTAGTACGAGCGCGTACCGCTAGAAAGCGCTATAAGTACCCACTGACATCAGTGGGTACGTGTAGCGCTTTCTAGCGGTACGCGCTCGTCAGTGGGTACTTATAGCGCTTTCTAGCGGTACGCGCTCGTACTACTAGAGTCCACGGGAAATTTATTGGTAGACAGCCGCCAATGGCCGCTGGGTCTCTACCCTACACTAACAAACTCAATGGTACGATTGCGGGAAGATAGGAAGAGGTGGAAAAATTTGGTTGTGAAACCCAAGCCGACCCTGCCAGAAGCAGGAAACGGCAATGGATAATGACGATGATGATGAATAATTAAGCTTTAAATTAGAGCTGGGAGAAAACGGTTAATTTTGTAAACGTTTATTTTTCCGAATTTTTCGCGTTTAAACGTAACACCCCTCCAGTTCACAAAATGATAACAAAAAAGTGAGTTATAATGTTTCGAAAAAACATCTCCAACGAAATAACACGGTTAATTTATAATAATATTCATCGTTGATTATATTCTCCACCTTTGTGTCCAACTGTCCATCTGCTATAGGCCTACTATTCATTTTGAACCAAAAAACTTATAGAAAAACATATTTAGTTAAAATGTCAATGGTCATTATAAAGGTTATTTCAAAGTTATAGACCGAGTAGCTTCCTTGTTATAACAATTCCCGCATCAAGAATCGGCAAATTTGCTGTGTGATTTTTTTCAACTTCAATTGGCAGAAAACTAATGATCGGATTTGGACCTTAAAAATATGTGCCAATAATGTGAGATGATAAACAAATAAACTTTCTAAATAGAAAGTGCCCCCAACGAAAATTTATAGAATGCACTAATATGCAAGGTGCAGCAGTTGGACCTCGAAAGCAGCGGCTTTGACCATGAAACTACGCACCCTGCATATAAGTGCATGCTATGTATTTTTGTTCGGGGCACTTTTACAGTACACTTTTACAGGCACTTTTACGCATGCAGTCTGAGCGCTAGACCCATTAGCTCAGGGACAATTTTGTCCGCTAAGGGCATATCGAAGTTTTGTGATCGCGAATACCTTGTGACTATTGCAATTAGGGCTGGGAGAATGCGTTTAATTTTGTAAACGTTTAGTATCCCTAAATTTTCGCGTTTAAACGTTTAAACGTAACACCTGTCCAGTTCACAAAACGATAAAAGAATCAAGTTCTGATTTTCACAAAAAAAGTCAACGAAATAGCACAGATCTTATATGTCCCAACTGTCCAGGACCACTATTTTGATTCCACACAACAAACTGTGTCTCGTCGTCTGGTCTGGCTTGAACTCGCCGCCCCCTCCGCCTCACCCCAATAGTCCGACCTTGAATAGTATGTCATCCATTCACGTCGAAGTCGAAGTGCACGTTCGAAATCACAAGGTTTTGGCATTCAACGTGGGGGAGGGGGTTGAGGGGGGATTCCATCTCGTGTGCATTAACCAATGCGTGCTTTGTTCTTTCGGGTCAAAAACAAGGGAGGGGGACAGGGAAAAATTTGCGCGTTTGGGCTGGTCGTGTTACGTGTACGCGGTGTTGTGCGTGGGGGGGGGGGGGGGCATCTTATTACTCACCATGAAATTGTCCAACTGTCTACAGTTATTTGGACCCCACACACTAAGCAATGCCTCGTTGCTTGTCGCCCGGTCCCTGAACTCGCCCCATCGGAAAAATCTGCGAGTTTGGGTTTTGGGGGAGGGGGATTGGTCGGGAGAGTATAGGATGACGGTTAAACGTGTATGAATATTTGTACACGTATATTTTCGCACGGCCGTTTACACGTTTAAACGTTTACACGACTCAGCCCTAATTGCAATACATTGTGACTTTGAGTGCAGCAGGCTTTAAAAACACACTGCACAACATTGTCTGTTGCAAAACCAAGAGTACTGGTCATCTTAAATTTATTGTAATGCTGGTTATCGTGCGCACCTTAACATAATGTCTCCGTTCTCATTGTCTTTACCTGGCTGTTGTAGAGCTGCCATAAAACAATGTAATGGTGGTCATGCCAAACATACAAGAAAAAATGTTGTAACCAGAGAAGCTGCCTCAAACAATGAATTGACTATTAGCTGAGAGCAGATTGGAATACCCAAATCCAAATGTAATGCTTTGGTAGATCTAATGGCTAGTTGTTCATCATCATGTATTGTTTTAGGCCCACTTTTAAAGGGGTTGAAAGGAAGCTACATAATGGACCTTTTTGAAGTTGTCTGCAAGCTTTCTAGAAACAAAACGATAGCGGCTACGCATTTAAGGCAGCTAGGCAGTGTGCAAAGCTGGTGACCATTTCAAACATGTTGTGACATGAAATTTTGTTAAAACATTGTAGGGGAAGAGATAGAAATGAGATATTCATAGTCCCCTACAGGTTCTCTTGTCATGCCAGATCTGCCCTCCAATAGCAAGTTTACAAGAACCTATGCCTAGTTTTCTTTTCATCCATTACTTTCCTTGCAGAACAAGATTACGAGAAAGCCATAAATTTGTACACGTGTGCAATTGACCTTAATGGGAACATGGCAGTATATTTTGCCAATAGAAGTTTTGCATATCTTAGAACAGAATGTTTTGGCTATGCTTTAAATGATGCGTCAAAAGCAATCGAACTGGACAGAACATATGTAAAAGGATACTACCGAAGAGCTGCAGCTTATATGTCACTTGGGAAGTTCAAACAAGCCCTCCGAGACTATGAAACTGTAAGTTTTTATTTTTTATGTAGGCTATATACCTATGCTTCAATTGGAAATATTTCTGGATATTTACGTTGTCTCATTAGGCTGTTCCACCCACGTGTTATGCTTTTTTAAGTATGCCCATTCCCATAACGCCTAATGAATCTAGTTAAAACAGTCTTGTGGCATGCTTGGGGCAATCCTTAACCTGTTCCAAATGCGTGTTGGCGAATGCTGGTCCAGTGTTTCGAGTAGGAATGGTGACCGACGGTTACTGGGGTATCTGTTACCCGCCCGACCCAATCGGGTATGGGTAGGCCTATGTGACATGTGTTCCATTATCCGATTACTCAAAAACCCCAATAAAAAAAATTTCAAATCAAATTAACTTAATTCTCAATCTGTAATTTTAATTTACCAACATCAACGAACCCTTAATACCAAGTTGCTCACACGCAACAGATGTGTACCCAGGTCGTAAGAAAGTCGGGTTTCGTCATTCCTAGTTTCGAGTGGTAATCAATCAAGGCTTCAAGGATGATATGATTTTTATTATTAAGAACGATGGGTACGTTGACATTTAAAACCATAGCAAGTTGTA
Source organism: Isoperla grammatica (assembly GCA_945910005.1). Taxonomy (NCBI): domain Eukaryota; kingdom Metazoa; phylum Arthropoda; class Insecta; order Plecoptera; family Perlodidae; genus Isoperla; species Isoperla grammatica. The sequence continues at coordinate 92,004,822 of OX246738.1, forward strand.
ATGTTTTAAGTATATTTCAAGAATGCACCTCTAAATCGAAAATCGGAGTAATAAGCGATAGTAGTAGATAGTAGTAGATAGTATAGTAGATAGTAATAAGAGTAGTTTGGAAGCCCTACAAACTGAATGATAAATGTATTTTACATTATAATCAGTATGACTGTGATTTTTATTTCATTAAATTACTAATTAAATAAGTGTCACAGTCATATTGATTATAATGAATGTTAGATACATTTATCATTGTCTGTAGGGCTTAAAGAAGAACTCAGACTCAGATTTTCAATTTTGAGGTGCATTCTTACATTATAAATAAAACATGACAATTTGCTGCGGTTTTTGACGTAAACGTACCCATCGCTCTTAATAATAATAATCGTCGATGTAATAACCAAACCAAAGATGTTATCTAACTTCAACACAACATAAAAAAACTTGAACAAGTTGTTTATTTAATAATTCATTTACCTATAGGCTATTCCTGAAAGTTGGCATGATGACATAACTCACTTTAAATGATCTACATAGTTATCACTTGCTATTGGCTGATTGCTGTGGCAGACTGTGTGGAAAGCAATCATCAGCCAATAGCAAGTGATAACTACGTCACCTGGCTAGATATCACTTAAAGTGAGTTATGTCACGTGACAACTTTCCGAAATAGCTCCCCAGGTTGCAAACGATTAAAAATGACTAGCAGTAATAATATAATAATAAATTGCTAGAATAAAAGTATTTGCTTGAGGTTTTGGACTATTAAATAGGCCTACCTTTATTTTTGTTCTTGTAATACTACTTTTTTTTTTAGAATAGGCCTACTTGGCAATCAATGTCTTACTCCCTCCAGGTAGCAGGGTGCAAATTGACAGCTTGACAGAGGGGGGTGGGGGGGGATGCCAAAGTATAGTATCTGTGCGTAAGGGGTCTGGGGCAAAACAAATTTAGGGGTTTTATTGCCCTCGAGATGGCTTTAGAAGCGATCTAAGATATTTCTGGAGATAAAGTTACTTTAAATGATATGAGATAAGATTTGTATCCAGAGGTAGGGATCCCCGGCGGGGATACCTTTCAGTAAAACAGAGCCAGGGATGAAATTACCAGAGGGGGGGAAATCCCCACCGTCAATTTTCACCCTGGGTAGCATTAGTCATGTCCGTGAAAGATTTGCCGCCAAAGTGATTCCATCATCTTGACGCAGTTCTGTTACACTGTTATAAATGTATAGTTCGCGCCAAGCTAGAAGAGCGCCGGCTTTTTCTTTGTATTTGGTTGAGCTGTTATGCGACAACTTGTACCTGTCAATGAATAATAAAACCTCTCATTACCAATGACACCCTTCAGTGCGCTTCAGTGCTTCGAAGAACGTGCTGGTAATGTTACTACCTGCGATGAAAACATTTGGCCATTGGCCATACCTCTAAGGTCGATGTTTTTCTCTGTGCAGACGGATAGTGCAACATTCTACCTGCGGTTGGAATTGCAGCCTTTTGTCCACCTTAAAATGGAGTTTAAAGATGCGTATAATGCTTGTACAATAGGGCTCGAGGAAGCGCTCTACTAAATTGGCGCAAAGTATACCAAATGTGTGCTTTGCATACACCATGCCTAGTTGCTTTTATATCTCATTAGTTTCAAGTTCTTCTGACTTCTTGCCATCAACCTGTTCGCATTATCTACATTTTTGTACACCTTCTAGGCATTCCCAATTTTATCTTGTAAACAATCAAACATGAAGCAACTTATCATGATCATAATGCAATTTTCTAGGTCACCAAAGCAAGGCCAATGGATAAAGATGCCAAACTAAAATTTAAAGAGTGTAATAAAATTGTACTGGAAATTGCCTTCACCAGGGCCATTGCCGTGGATGTTACCAAGAAGTGCATAGCAGACACGATAAATCTGGAAAGTATGAGTAAGTAGACTGCTTTTGTTATATGTTTTGTTATCTGTTAAAGTTGGCCCAAAGTAAGTATTTTGATGCTTACGACACAGCCGAGTCCAAGGTGACAACTTAATTTTCTACTTCGCTAATTCCTACCATCTAATCTAAACAGGTTCATTGGGGATAATTTAAGACCTTTCGTTGGTTACCTGTAACGGTTTGGGTGTGGCCAAACCACCTGTGCACTCTACTAAGCTGAACCGTACATTTACGAATGTGTGAAAAAACACCAGGTGTCTGTTGATTTTCTTTCAATTGGCTTGGTTGAAAGAGGCTGTAGACAATGACCTGAGATCAGTATTCAAATACGTTGGGGCTAGTATAGTACATGAAATTGACCTGCCATGTGTCTACTATTGTCTAGTACTTCATTATTTATAATTTAATTTGTTTTGTGGCTTGTTTTGTGTGTCTTTTGAATACTGTATATATATTTTTTTTCCTATGCAGAGATGGCTTCCTCAGCCATTCCTCTTCCTCGCTAACCAATATAAAATGGCTTCCTTTTGAATATAGAGGTCTAGATTGCTTTTTTTTTCAAGTCATAGAAATACAGACAACTTTCCCAGTTATGATTCAGATTGTAGGTAGGCCTAGTCATTACTTGTGTCCTATACGAGAACCATCATGTTAAATATTCCTCTATTGCTATTCCGAAACTTACACTTGGCGAGACTCGGGTGTGAAAAACAGTTCTTCTTTGAATGTTCTCCCCCGACCAGCTCCCAGCTTCGTATTATTAATGTTTAGGAGATAGGTATGTACTAGGGATGACATCGGGTAGTAAAATTCAGAACCGGTTCCAGCTCTCATATTACCCGGGTACCCGGATCCTGAAAACGTATTTTTCGATGTGTAGCCTTGATTTGAAAGTCGTCGCTAGGCCTTGTGAAGTGCGCGGGGTGCGAAGGCGAGGGACGAATGATATGCCTGCCGCCCGCTCAGATACCCTCTCGGAATACGCCTGCAGTAATCACGTCGAGTAAAAAAATTATTTCTCAATATACAACTGAAGCACTTACATAAAACAGGATTTTTAAGGAAAAAAAAAATACATAGTAATAGCACAAGTATTAGCCAGAATGTTCATCAGCATGTTAAACAAAAAACAAACAGTAACAAATGCAAGTCGGCTCGCGTCTGTTCTGTTTCCCGCTGAGTCACGTGTTGTGGAAGGGTGGTGGAAGGGTCGGCGCGCACGCAATACTGGTGCGTAAATTTATCCTAGAAACGGACTAAAAAGTTACCCGGACCTGAAAAACGGCTCCGGGTATTATTTGGAGCCGGGCTACCCGGGTACCCGATGTCATCCCTAGTATGTACATTTTATTAGTTTGACTCGAGTGTTCTCGCAAATAGGCTAGCTACTTCAACGGTCATCTACTTTAGTAGGTAGGCCTAGGCTAGCCTAAGGTTTGTATAGGCACAAGAATGCCTTGCATACTTACAGGTCTTTGCCCCATGGAAATCTGAACGTGGAACGTGGACTTAAATTCTTTCTGGTTTGTTGAGTAATTCTTACACATGTAAGCTGCATATGTCTTATTATTAGTAGAACCAAGTAAAATTGGTGTTACGAAATAAAACAAAACTGTAGTTATACCCCTAAAAATGTTGATTGTGGACGAGACGTCGTGTCAGCATGCTAATTATGCAAATTTTGAATCGCAAAAACTGGATTTGGAGCTTTAACCACAAAATCCACGAAATATCCAGGTATTCGCAAAATAAGACCGAAATAACAAAAATGTGTTAAATATTGGCCAAAAATAACTTAAGTACCAGTATCAATGTAAGAAAAAATATGCAGAAGAATTTAAAATATAAAGGAAATACAGTATATATATATATAGGAAACGTACTGTTTAAATACACACGAACGACTTGTCTTTATTTGAGTGATATTCGCAAATTAATTAAATATGTTTTTTTGCTTCTTATGCGCCTTATAAAAATAACACCGCCAAAACGCAAAATTTACATTTTGAAAAACGAAATTTGGGAAAAAAATAAAACCATTTCTGTAGGGCTATAATGAGGATTGGGTATTGTGAGAGTGAATGCTTGAGCTAAATTTGTATTGATGTAGGGTACGTTTGTTTTTGGAATCGGGGATTGTTTAGACGCTACGAGCAGTGAGAATATTGTGAGAAAGATGGTTAAAAGGTCAATTTACCCAATATGCCTAAGCCCTAATGTTATTTAACTACGTACCAGCATGTCCTTGTTGGAGCCCAGGGTAGCCCTACTTGCCATGAGGGGCAGAGGTCACACTCACATGACCTCGTTGTGGATGGATATTGTTGCACTGTGCGCTGCATGTTTGATTGTTTGATATGCCCACCCTATGTTGTAGACTCGTAATAATTTGTCCTCCGTGGAAGGTAAACTGAATATATCTTGTTCTTTTCTGCAGCAATTGAAGATGATTACAGTGGTCCTAAACTTGAAGATGGAAAAGTGACGGAAGAATTTATGAGCGATCTGATGAAAACGTACAAAGCTCAAGGCAAACTTCATCGAAAATGTGCTTACAAGGTGGGCCAAACTTCTACTACCTAGTTGATAAAGAAGCCATACCATACCGGTAGCTTAAGTAGCCTAATTATCAATTGATAACATTACCTACAACTACATAAGACCTGGTTTACATTACTGACATATTACGTCGGTAGGTAGGTGAAATTACATGGGTAATTTATGTGTGTAAACTGTAAACGCTTGACAGTGGTACAAAATCTAACTCGATACCTAATATCCAAGTTAGATTTTGTACTAGGGTAGCAACTTTCAAGCGTTCACACACAGAAATTACCTATGTAATACTAATATCACCTACCAATGAAATGGGGTATGTCAGTAGTAGGTCTAAGAGTTTGTAATGTAGTACCAAACCAATAAAAATTCTCCACCATTGTGGTTTTAACAGGCAACAGTTACCATTTACACAACTCTCACAGTTTACTGTTCTTAATTTTTTCACCCCCCAGAATGCATAAGCCTACTCTATTTTTAGATCACTAATCACTACTTTTGAAGAGTGGTTATGATTGATCATAGTTCTTAGTCATCTATTTAGTCAGATAGACTACATTTATCTTAAAATAACATTGCCCTAACATGAACTAATAAAATATTGCATTACCTTTCAGATGTTATTAGACATCAAACAATTATTCATGTCACTGCCGTCTCTAATCGAGATAGCAATTCCGGATGAAAACAAATTCACAGTTTGTGGTGACATCCATGGACAGTTCTATGATCTCATGAATATATTTGATCTGAACGGACTTCCCTCTGCCACAAACCCATATGTATCCTTTTAGAAGTTAAGAGTCTGTATGATATTTGAAAGAGTAAATATTCTATTCTCACATTAATTGATCCACGAACCGTAACAGGGCAAACTTACACGCTTGGTGTCAAAAAAACTGAAGAACCAATATACAAACTTGAAACCTGGAAATAAAACGTCTTCTAATAATGAGTAGAACACATACAGACTACGTATGTGCATGTACAGTATGATCATGGCAGGCTGAAATCAACATACATGCACTCTGTGGAGGGGGATGGGGGGGGGAGTCTACTATTGGTATCACTGCTTTGACATGTTTATGAACTCCTGTCAAAATGCTTCATTACAGAGATGATTAATATGGGTAACACCAAAATGCCATTAGAGGATTTTTGAATTGTTCTAACACAGTTTCCTCCCTAATATTTCTACTTCAAACTTTTAGATATCGATGGGTGTAGGTCTAGGCCCATATAATTTATATAGAAGTGAAATCGACCAACTGTCAAGTTGTGTGCCTATGGTATTTAAACAAAAACGAACTCAAAACGAAACAAAACTAGAACTTGTAAATGTATGCCCATGTGATGCCATACAGTATGTTCTATATTAAATCAAGCCATCAACATGTTACTCTTTAACTAAACACAGCTTTTTAATGGTGACTTTGTTGACCGAGGTTCCTTCTCAGTGGAATGTATATTCACGCTGTTTGGCTTTAAGCTGCTGTACCCTGACCATTTCTTCATGTCGCGTGGTAAGTACTAGAAATATCGATCAACATGCCATATACCTTTTGTGTCCTAAGTGCAGTCAGGACAAACCAGTTGAAAACCAAAATTCTTCTCAGCTTTACCAAAATTCAGTATGTCGAGTTGTCACTGGACAACAGGGCCCGGATTGACAAGAGGTCCTAAATGTGTTTTTGGTCTTATCTCTAAGGTCTTATATCTAAACTTTGAACCTCTTGTGAATCCAGGAAAATATCTGAGAACAGACTTAGAAACATTTTATTGGAATGTTGTGTCGTTATTACTACCAGGAAACTGGTACTGTAACTTCTTTATGTGATCTGCGTCTGGTTTTACAGGAAGTCCAAAACTAGTTCAAAAATGTCAACAGTCCAAACAATGTCTAGAGTTAACAGCGTTTTTGGTCAGTAATCCGTATTGAATGGCTATGAAGTATAATATTGTAGTAGATTGCTGACACAAAAAAGTTCCGTAACCTTTCCCCAAGACATATACATGCATTTATGTACGAGGGTTGTCCGTGAAATAAGGTTCCCAAGGCGCTGCAGTCGCGAGGACCGATGTTACGCGGGACCAGGCAACACTGGCGTGTAGCTTGGTTCCCCCCCTCCCAATCCCCACCCCGGGGAACTGTCTGCGACGCTCAGTCGTGGCTGGGCAGCCGTAAGAGATGGAGCTAACACTCGCTTCGCCCGCCAGGTGCGAATTACACTCAGTGATTCGTTTTTTGTGTGCAAAAAACACTGCGTCGGTGGATATTCACTCCCAATTGTGTGAAGTCTACGGAGAGAAGTGTACTATAAGCATACAACATCTGGGTCCACTACACCACGCCGGAAACGAAGGAACAATCCCGTCAGTGGAAACATCCAGGGTCGCCTAAGCCGCGGAAGTTCAAGCAAACACTGTCTGCCAGCAAAGTGATGGGGAGTGTGTTTTGGGACAGGAAGGGGTTATTGTTGTGCGAATTTATGCCTGCTGGTACAACAATTAATGCTGAGCGTTACTGTGCGACGCTAAAGAACCTGCGCCGCGCAATTCAAAACAAGAGGAGAGGCATGCTCACGAGGGGAGTGCGTTTCCATCACGACAACGCTCGTCCGCACACCGCCCGTGTAACAACCGATCTTCTCAACAAATTTGGATGGGATATTGTCAAACATCCGCCGACATAGCCCCAAGTGATTACCATCTCTTCCCTGAATTGAAGAAACACCTGGGTGGGACTCAATTCAAAACCGGAGAAGAGCTGAAAGAAGAGGTTTTAACTTTTAAGCTACCTTCGCGGCGCGGCGGGAGAGTTCTACGACTCGTGCATACAAAAGATGGTACACCGTATGCAAAAATGCATTGACCTCAACGGGGATTATGTCGAAAAATAGGAAAAAGTCAAAGCTTTAAAAAAATGTACAATTCATAGCAAATAAACATGTTTTCATTGTGAAAAATCATTGGGAACCTTATTTCACGGACAACCCTCGTAATACGTACTGCTGTAGCTTTATGACTACTAGTACTAATATGTTATAAAACTAGGTAAACACTTTGTTCCCTAATGCTAACTAGGGCTACCTTTTCATTTACTATTCATTGTGCTGGAAATGTTTCAACGTCTTGATCCATATGTCGCTTTTGCAGGAAACCATGAGAGTCAAACGATGAACCAAATGTATGGCTTCGAAGGAGAAGTCAAGGCCAAGTACACCCCTCAAATGGCCGAGTTTTTCACTGAAGTTTACAATTGGCTACCGCTAGCTCACTGCCTTAACAACAGAGTCTTGGTATGTTGAAATAATCTTATTGTCAAGACACTATTGTAATGTCATTTATTTATGCCAGGACAAAAGAAACGACGTGATTTTGAAGATGGCCAATACCTCTTTGACATTATTATCTTTCTTTCAACACTAGCTGATTTGAGGCATTTGCATCTTGCATTTTATTGACTTTTTAAATGAAGCTTACTCCTGTTCTAATGCAGATTTAAAATGTCAATAACATTGCAATTATCAACTTGTGAAATCTATAATATAGATTTCAAAATATTATTTTGAGACATTTCCCATATAGACCTACTCGTCTGTATTCAAATGTTTAAAAAATGGCTTCCGTATGTTACTTGATGAAGCAGGTATGTGAGTGGGCTCAATCTCTTCGTCTCGGCCTTTAGAATAATAATTTGGATGGTGCTAGGCTTCAGTAAGACGCGTTTGCGAGTTATACGTTAAAAAAACATGCCCGACCCTCCAGCAGGTTTTTACAATTTATCCTCACAACCGTACGTTTTGTGGTAAAATTTAATATTACAAAAATTATTCCTAATTAAATTCTACACACACATGATATTCAGGTATTTTCCTAGGACGTATTATTTACGCACAAATTTAAAATTCTGTGTGCTAATCTGTACACAACTGTTCAAACATTAGCTCCCCTGGGCTACTTGATGAAGCAAGTATTGACTATGGAAATGGTATCAATCTCTTCCTTTCAGCTTCCTTTCAGCTTAGAGCCTTAGAATGATAATTTTGATGGTGCCAAACTCAAATAGGCCTACCAGGCATTCAAGCGGTATACAAAAATCAAAATGGTCGTTAATTGTTTGTATTCAAATGTACACCTATGAGTAGGGATGGACGAACCTTGGTTTTTTAATTTCGAACCGAACTCGAACTTCTGAACAAAAAAAGTTCTGAACTTCGAACTCGAACCGAACTTTTACTAAGCGGCTTGAAAACTGAAATATTGCACAAATTCAGGAAGAAAGGAAAGTAATCCCAAATAATGTTCTTTTTTGTATCTGTGGATGTAGGCCTAGTCGGCATTGGCTCCGGATCGTCCTCATTTTCTTCACTGTCCATGATCAATTTAAAATTTGTTACAAGTCTTCGAAACAAGATGTGAGACTATCTAAATTCGCGGTCATAGAGAATTTGTGGCCTACGTCGTTTGTGGTCGTTCGATGTTTGGTTGAAAGTCGATTGTCGACATGCGCGAGCACGAAAGATCAAATCAAATCCTTCTCCGTACGAAGCGCTGCAATCGTGAATATATTTGTAAAGTAACCCCAACTCCATAAAGAACGTATTTTATCACGATTATTTTAGTAGAATTTTGTTTTATTTGAGGTTAAATTGTGATCAATCTGTATATTATACCACATTCGATACTATTCAATTTTCTTTTTGTCTCGACTGAAATAAAAATTATTAAAATATGTAATGAAAAACTTGATAAATTGTCGTTACTGTATTATGTATACAGAGCCCTAGTCAGCAACTCGTTGATCCTGTAGCGACAGCCATGCTACCTACCAGCGTTATTGCGAACCATAACAATAACATTCGCCTGCATCGGCATCGCTTGTAGGTCGAGGAAGACAAAAAAGCAATCATAACATGATGATTGTGTACATAAAACCATTTAATTACGTGTTTAATGTAATACATTTTCTTGCATAATGTGCCATATTAGACCAGTTGTTGACGAGGAAGGTTGGAGGAAACATAATATAGGCCTCGTCATGCCGTGGAAGGCATAGAGCCTAGGCCTAGGCCTAGGCCTCAGTCGTGCAATGGAAATCCCTAAAGGCCTAGGCCTGTGCGTAATGAATTTTCAAAACATTACCTTCGGCAAGCGTTGTTTACTGTTGTGTTGGCGGTTTTTACGATGAATATGCTAAAGAATAGTTAAAACTGACTCAGAAAAGTTCGATTCAAGTTCGAAATTTTTATAAATCACGAACTCGAACCTTAACATTCGAACTCGAACCGAACCGAACTTCAAAAAAAGTTCGGTTCGAGTTCGGAATTTCGAACGTTCGTCCATCCCTACCTATGAGTTGTTTTATGAAGAAAGTAAGGGAGTGGGCTCTATCTTTTCCTTTCATCTTGTAGAATAATAATTGGGATGGAACTGGAGACTGCCGTAGTCGGCTGGAAGTTGCGCCTGGAGGGGCGAGGGGGGAATACATGAGGGGCGGTTGACTTGTGCTGGGAAGTCACCCTGGGCTACTCATCTCATCACTCGTCATTCACGACAGCCGGTTAGATTCAAGACCCGAAAAAACATTCAATTATCAATATATTGATAATCCATTCGGGAAGACTGGATCGATTATCGATCATTTCGGCGATTAATCGTATCGATTAATACATCGATTATCAAACGCCAACCCTAATTTTAATAATAGCCTACTTATCTTGTTTCACATAATTACTGAAACTATCTAGTGTATAAATCGACATAGGCCTATAAAGAAAAACAATATTTATTTTGCTCTTTATACAATATATTTTGCAATTACAAGTTGGTGCTAGTGTGGCTCGGCTCAACTTGGCAAATACTTCTTGTGACACCTTTTCTTTGTATCTTTTAGGTCATGCATGGAGGCCTTTTCTCTCGAGACGATGTCACGTTAAGTGAGATAAAGAAAATTGACAGAAATCGACAGCCGCCAGAAGAAGGTAATATTAGTATTACAGATGCTTTGTAATGAAGTGAACTAGAAAGTCAACATTTTGTTAGTGATGAAATTATTGGACAGTATTAGCCACACTATGTTTTTCAAACAAATCTGTTTATTTATTTGTCATCATTTGATGGTTTACATATATTACAGGAGTTATACATCTCCACACAGACCATAGCATCAGTCGTATATCCAAGGGGAAGGGGTTATGGGGTTCAAACCCCCTCATGCCAAAAAAAGCATGGAGAGAAAGAAGGGGAGGAGGAAACTTTATTCAGATTTGCAATTATTGATAATATTAACTTTATAATAAATATTTTACTTGTTATCATTCTTACATTGTCTTAAACGTACTTTATGAAATTGTCCAAGCCTGAAACGTGTTTACAGGCGTTTAAAACGTCATATTTGAAAAAAGACAACTCCGGCGAATTGCCCTCCGGCGGCTAGTGCTTCCCCCCCCCCCCCCCCCTTATTTTGAATTCCTGGATATGCCACTGCATAGCATAAGTTACTTTATAGTTTATACTAATTTAAGTCTAAATTTAAAACTAATGTGAAACTAATGGTGAAATGAAGTGAGTGATCATATCAATGTCAACTTACATAGGCCTACAAAATTTAAATTACACACTATCAATCTTACAATCTATTTACTTTTGGATTAAATTCTCCTCTTGGCAAAACTCTGCAATTGAATAAAAAGCCTTTTGAAGTAAGAACACTTTTAGTTTAGATTTGAAGTTACTAAAGATCTTAATCTCTTTGAAGTGGGTTGGCAGTTTATTCCATATTTGGGTGGCAGTTAGAGGCAGCATAGATCGGACTTCTACCAAATAGTGAAAGATTATGTTCAGTTAGGCCTATGTGGATATTGTTTGCTTGTCTGGTAGAGTGTTCGTAGGTTTTGGAATTTAAAGTATAGTTTCTTTGTTATGTTGTTTCTTGAAGTCGCAGTATGTGTAGTACAGTAAAACCTCCTTTGTACGTTTTCGAGGGACCCGAGACAAAAAAACGTGGTAACGGGAAAAACGCACTATTGAAATGCTTCAAATTTGTCTTTTCATACATTCCTAACACTTATAATCTTGTAAAAGCTCCCCCCCCCCCCCCCCCCCCCCCCCCCCGACACCATTCTTCATTCTTATCTAAGAAGGGTCGTAAGCGAATAAAATATTGTTGTCTATACTAAGGACAATAGGAGTAGTCGAAGTGCGAGGGCAATGTTAATTATCTCTGTAGTTTGACAAAAGCCATTTGTAAAGAGGACCACTGGACGAGGGTTTGTTATTTATGGTAAGCAGGTAAAGAACCTCAGTGCTGGCAGCCGAGATCGTAGATAAAAGGACCCTTTCAGAGACCCCCCCCCCCCCTCCCACACGGAACGAGATGCAGCTGGGCTGGTCAAGGTCAAGGCACTCACTGGCCGCTGGGTTGCATTGTGTTGAGCGAGGGAAGGGGGTGGGGGGGGACGCTTCGCAGAACTGGGATGAATGAATGACTAACGTGGTCGGCTTGAACAATAACAACTTGTAATTCGACTCACTGGCTGGCCGGAAAAACCGATTATGAGAACACAGAAAACGTACTATAGGATCTAATTACCTTGACGGACTAATTTTTGAAACGCATTAACGTAAAAAACGTAATATTGGGAAACGTATTAAAGAAATAAATTATGCATAAATGCCATAAGGCTTCGCCGGGACCTCGTAAAAAAAACGCACAAACGTAAAAAACGTAGAAAAGCGAAACGTACAAAGGCGGTTCTACTGTATCTGGTTGCCAGAACAAGTGTCCCAAGGCCTCGATTTATGTACATTTAGTTGCCTCGCATTGTCTCACCTTGGCCTTGCCCAGATGAGGTAAACCAATTCAAGGAGAGACTAGGTAAGGCATGGTAACATTCTCCAGATGTAAATTCATTTCGCCAATCGGCCCGCTTCTACGTCATGTCCCTACATAATTTCGTCTCCATTGTCGGTATGCATGGCAGATCGTGTGAATCCAAAGTTATATTTAACAACACAAACAGTCTTGTTCAGTAACTGGTTAGCTTAGCTTAGCTAGTAAACTGTCCACTTTTTGTGATTAGCGATGTGGTTTAGAAGTCAATTCTGTTTCGTCACTTAAATACTTAATTTAAACTGTTTACAAGGCATTACAATTTGAAAATCTTGAGTTGGAGATGAGTAATGAAGTAAAACTTAATCTAGGTACCTGTTTGTAATTTTTTTGGTATCAAACTGAACTTGCTACAGTACTAGTTTGTTGGCAAAAAAAGGTTATGAGGTTACTAGGATCCAATATTCAGTGACTGTTGGCCGGATCGCTCGCAACGCCCTCTATGCACTTGCTACGCCTCCACATACTTTGTCCAGTCTGTAGGTATCTCCTTGTTGTCCCATATTGTACTCCCTTGTCTCCACACCCAGTTTACTCGAATACAAATATTTAAATTTAATAAAAATTAAAGAAATTTTAAAAAATATTTAATATTGAAACTATTGTCTTTTTATTTACGTATATAGTTATTTGATGATTATTACCTCTGATCAAAATTACACCAGCCCATCAAGAATTAAGTTTTGCAGCCATTAGTATTTCAAGCGCACCTTCATCATTGGGTTTCTCTTCTTTTCTTACAGGCTTAATGTGCGAGCTGCTGTGGTCTGACCCTCAACCCCAACCGGGTCGGGCACCCAGCAAGCGAGGAGTTGGCGTTCAGTTCGGTCCCGATGTCACCAAGAGATTCCTCGACGCCAACGGACTCGACTATGTGATTAGAAGCCACGAGGTCAAAAACGAAGGCTACGAAGTGGCTCACAATGGATTGTGCATCACAGTCTTCTCTGCACCTAACTACTGGTAAGTGCTTGATAATTATAAGGGATGTCAAGCCCTCAGTTTCTATTGACTAGTAAAGTAAGAGACAAAGTACGGTTTAATTTAGACACAGATAACTAATTAACTTGCGTAGGCAGATAAACGATTCAAATGGGCGCCATGCTTCGCTATTTGATTAGTTCCCTCCGCGACCACAAGGATGGTAGAAGAGCGAATGTGCTGCCGCCACACAGGCGTGTGAGTCGCCTGCAGAGGATTTCTTCTTCGGAACTCGTTTGTCGTGACGCGGCCGGCTACGGTGTTGCCAAACCTTGGTTCACCCCCTTTTACTGCCGCGAGCATCGAATCGCACACATACCGAGCCCTTGGTTTGCAGACGCATCGGACGGCTGGCTGGGCGAGGGTAGCGAATATTGACCTCGAAATAACATCACAAGGAACAAGACGTAGAGTCGTAGGTAGACAATAGGACAATACAATAAAGCAGTTTGAGATGTTAGTGTCTGAACAAGAGTAAATAAACCAGTGGCGTAACTAAAGGACCACGGGGTGGGGTGCAAAAATTATTCCTTATCCATGTGTATATATATATGCTATCATTAATATGCAAATTAAAACGAAAAAAATGTAAATCTGAAAACTTAGTTCTTCATTGACAACTTTTTTGAAAACTTGCCATTGCAGTTTCTGAGCTTTCAAAACACAATGAGTCTAGAAATTATGTGTGAATTCACGTAGAACCACAACAATAAAAGCCCCTCACATTCTCCCATAGTAGACAACACAGACATGTCTTCCAGCTATCTCCATGTCTGTACCAAATGCATCTTGTTTCTTACCTTGCCAGTTATGGAGTCTGGTCCAAGGTAACAGTTGTTTGCATGTTATTTCCCATCAACGAAACAAATCCATAGCAACAATGGGTGCCCCTAAATGTAGGGGCCGACTATGAATTCCAACCAGAGCGGGTGAAACAAATGGATGTCGATACAGTAATTGACCGGTTTGCAAATTTGAAATCTTACAAGAAGGAAAGGAATGAAAATATGACGAATATCAGTGGCGATAGGGAAGGGGAGGGGGGTCTTTAGTTGTAGTTACGCCACTGAAATAAACACACATAAAATAATGTGTATTTATTGTCTACCCACTCAGTTACAAGAACTGGTATAATATTCATTTACTTAAGACTGTTATGACATTTTTAGTTACACAGATAACAGATTACAGTATACTCCTTGATCTGATACTACTGATCTAATCCACTACTGCTCGGCAATCATACGATGGTAGTAACAGTTTATTTTTATTTTTTATTAGCCACCCTAAGGTGGGAATGCCAATTAAGGGCACAATATCGCCCTCTTTAGCTAAGTACAGTAAGTGCAAAACCAAATATAACCTAGACTAGGAACAGGTAGGCCTACACGGAGAAGAATAGAATAGATATGTTAATTGTGAGAAACGCACACGAGACAAAGCCCAGTAGCCAAAAGACAACATACCACATAACAAAAAAGGAATAGTCAACACACATGACACAAATCAAACAAAACGAAAGAATACCCCATAATCGCAATAATTGCTCTCGCACAAATCACACATCTAAAACAAAATGCATATAAAGAGGAGAAACAAAAACATTAAATACAAAAACAAAATACATCAACGGAGCTGAAAATCAGGCCAGGCCCGCAACCGGGCTTCGAAGAAGGAAGAGGAGCGAGAAGTTCGCAGAGATAAAAGCGTACACTGCGCGTCTCTTGTTACAGAACTATCACCCACGCAATGTATTGTTATCTGTGGTCCACTATCATATTCTGAAGTGGCTTGTTGAATAAAACACTAGGCCTATCAATGGTAACACAACTTAGCTCAATTTGTTGATGGAACAACTCACACATTTTACTTCTTAGTGTTCTCATCAACATATTGCCATGCTCGTTAACGTCGAGTCAACATTTCTTAGCGTGTGAGGGCGCAGTAACCCAGTTCCACGATCAACACAATGTGGATAGTGTATCCTGTGTTTTGGCGTATGAACTACGGCGCGAATTACCTGTGGATGTGCTATTTATTTTATAAGATAAACAACATAACTTATTCAAAAACGATGGCAGCACAGATAACGTGTGCTAAGTATTGTTGTCAAAGTATTTGTAAGTGTCCAAACCAGCAGAAATTACTAAATATGCACATGTTCTAATTTCTTCAACTTATACGTACGCAACAACAATGTTGTGCACAAACAGGTATACATGGGCCCTGCGAAGGGTGGGGGGGGGGGGGAAGGGGGTACACTCAAGGGGGAACTTGTTTCCCCCCCCTTGGTTTCAGGAATTGTTTAAAATTTAACTAGCTATATGATGTATAATATACATAAACGAAGAAAACGTAAGAAATAGTAAATATAATACATTATCGTATATTATACGATAATGTATTATAATTACTATTTCTTAAGTTTTCTTCAACTTATGTAACGATTAACAGCATTTTATAAGTGTGATTAATCAATCGTGACCAGTTCCATCTCTCAAGATATTGTTCCTAAGAGTGTAGATGCTTTCTATGACATATAGGCCTTACTGTTTTTTTGATTGATGTAGGCCTATACGAGCACGTTTTATGTCTACATGGTTCTATTTTGATTTATTAATAAAAATGGAACCATGTTTTGACAAAGTACGTAGTTCAATATCTTTCATTCAGAACCTACTTTAAAATCTCATTTCGGTAAAAAAAAGTGTTAAAAATAAAAATGCGCTCTGCGGGTAATCTGAGGGGTGCCCCCCCCCCCCCCCCCCCCCCCGGCCGTAGCGAGGTAGAAAGTGTTATTTCGCTTTGTCCCCTCTTGCAAAATTTCCTGCTGGTGGCTGGTGCCCACGAACGTATAGCACGTTTCAGTTTCATTTTAAACTGTCACTGATAACGAATTATACTACTGGGTCATTCCATGTCAAATCAACCAAGGAAAAAACTTCACCGACTACGATTTTGATATATTTTTTTTTGCATATTGAAAATGATGTAAAACGCACAAATCCAAAATTTTACGTCTCTACGTGAAGTACTTTTTGACTTACAGCTGCCCGAATATTGCCCGAAAACCCAAATTTGGGTTTTCGCGTACTAGCGTTAAATGCAATAACTCCGTAACCATTTGTCCTAGAAAGCCGTGCCAAGACTCATTTGAAAGCTGTTGCACACCTCTATCTTAAATAACCATTTTAAGAATTTTTTAGCATATGCCACATGCTATTGTATTCAAGAGTATAGTTTGACCTTATATATTTCAAAAAAGGTACCTTTAAAAAAAAATTAAAAAAATTAGCAAAGTAATGGATGTCTTTTCTATGTTTGTTCCAAATTTCAACTTGGGAGTGCAATGGGTTTATATTCTACAAGTTATTTAGTATTGTAATATGTATTAAAAATGTATTTTTTCCAACATTATTAGGTATTTAATGTGTTTCAAATTCACAGCCATATGAAAATGTGTAAAAAAAAAGTGCACATGTGTTTTTTTTTTAGAAAGCTGGGTTGGAGTGAGGGTAGGGTTGATTTGGTGGTTATGTAAGCTCATAATGCAACAGGTGCTGATAAATCAAATTGATATTCATTATTCATACATTTAAGTTTTTAAATAATTTAACATAGGCCTATGCAGATAAGTTTAGTGGCCATTATATTTGGTGAGGCTTGGCCAGAAGCTTTATTTCAATTTTGTATTTAATAGAAGCTGAGGTTTACTTGTTGAATAATTGTACTCCAAAATCTACAGTTGAATGGAAGAGATAATCTTGCAATCCATTCAAAAAAGAAAAACATGTATCGAAAGCAAAAAAACTTGAGGAATGTGTTACAGTGGATGTGTAATAAGTTTCCAGAGATATCTATGGGCGAATGAAAATTTACGATCTTTGCAAACGTTTAGTTAACAGTGACATCCGAGCTGGAGCCCCTTGAAACTAGGCCAGGGCATAGTTCTCAAGCCGTAGAAGACAATGTTACACCTTATATACTGCAATAGCTTTTGATGCTTTAAATGAGTCTCTGAAAGCAATTGGTGAATCTCCAATAAATAAAATTACTCACAGACAAAATTAAGGAAAATTGGCAAAGCATTTCAAGAGAAGCTAATGGACATAGCTGTAGACGTAAGTGACAAAGAAGATTTAAATGACCACTCTGCAGGAACTGAGATGATGAATCAACTAAACGAAAAAAATTTAAGAACTCAACAGATACAAGCGAAAAAGTGCAAATTCTGACTGTTCTTCTTTAAAATTGGACCCAAAGAAAACCGAAGGAGAATTTGGAACAACAAACTTCATGGTACGCAAAGCCCGAAACGTAGTGAAACAAAATGGGATTTCGTCCACTCCAAACCCTAATCTGTAATGGAAAAGTAAAGAATAAAAAAGTAAAAAAAAAAAAAGTTGGAAACTGCTTTGAAATGGGGTAGGCCTAACCTTAACATTAATATATCATACCATAGAGCAATAGGCTACATTCAAATGTACATTTTAATATGAGTCTATTGAATAATTCAACAAAATAGTAACATTGAAACTTGAGGAAAACTGCATTTTTAATACATATTACAATGCTAAATAACTTGTAGAATCTAAACCCATTGCACTCCCAAGTGGAAATGTGGAACATACATAGAAAAGACATCAACCACTACGCTTAATTTTTTAATTTTTTTTTAAGGTACTTTTTTTGAAATATTCAAGGTCAAACTATACTCTTGAACATAATAGCATGTGGCATATGCTAAACAATTCTTAAAATGATTATTTAAGATAGAGGTGTGCGTGTGCAACAGCTTTCAAATGAGTCTTGGCACGGCTTTCTAGGACAAATGGTTACGGAGTTATTGCATTTAACGCTAGTACGCGAAAACCCAAATTAAAGTTTTCGGGCAATATTCGGGTGGCTGTAAGTCAAAAAGTATTTCACGTAGAGACGTAAAATTTTGGATTTGTGCGTTTTATATCATTTTCAATATGCAAAAAAAAAATCAGCAAAATCGGAGTCGGTGAAGTTTTTTTTGCCCCTCGGCTTGGTTGATTTGACACGGAATGACCCTACTGTGTAGGCCCACGTAGTGTAAATTGTAATTGATTATCTTTGAGAAGTGAAGTGATGTTTGTTCTTAGTTTTAAATTTATGTTTAATTTAGTTAGTTTCTAGATTGTAACTTGATAAGTTGATATATTTGCACTAGAGGAATAATTTTCTGTTGCAAATAAATACTTAATAATAATAATAATAATAATAATAATAATAATAATAATAATAATAATAATAATAATAATACTAATAATAATAATAAAAATAATAGAAATAATAATAATAATAATAATAATAATAATAATAATAATAACTAAATTGGTTTCAAGTGTTCAATCCGTGAGTGATCCCTCTTTTTGCTCTGGTAAATTTAATTTTATATTTTTAATTTTTAACAAGATGAAGATGATTGATAATTGAACCTGCTTAGTGCACAGTGGCAAAAGTATGGGGATTGACGCAACCCCCCCCCCCCCCCCCCCCTCCATCCAAGTTTGGTCAAGAATGGGAGGGGGCCCAAACTGCAATAACAACTTCTGAATGCATCAACTTCGAAAGATGTGCACCCAAATAGCATTAATCACTTTGAAGTTGTTTCGTGGTGTTAACAAATTGTTTAGATCATAGGTAACTCCGTCCTACTCGATGTAAACTGACCGCGATGGCCCTCCCCTCTGAGCTGAAGACCTAGGACGATAGGTCAACGACCCACGCGACTTTCTTCAATAGGAGCTTTGTTAGCGCCCGGGGGAGGGGGCGGGGGTGTTGCAAACTAAAAATAAATACTGCAGGTGGCCAGTAGGCCTGAAAGGGTGAATGCTGAAGCCTATTCAAAACATTCTTGCACAGAGAAAAGAGAATTATTTTCTCATGACAGCAAGTCCGTAATATGGAAGGTGACGATGACATGTCTTCTTTCGTCTTACTTTCTACGTTCTGCGACCTGCAAAGTTGTGAGGCTGTTGCTTGTGAAGAACCGGAAAATTTTAATGATGTGATAGCAGATAGCTGTCTCTCGCAAAGTGCGTTTCGTCTGTTGATTTGGATAAGTCAGTGTCAATACAGTTTCGGGGTTTTATCAATGTACGGAATTCTATGAAATGATATATTCGAAACTAGCAAACGCTCTTTTTTACACCCGAATACACAACAGTTAGCCACCATTGTCAAGGGATGACGATACTGAAAACCCACACCTGCAAATCGCCTCTCTCGACGTGAGAGGCACGCGCGACGTGTTGCTGTAGGCGTCTGCCTGTCCACCCGCCCGAGCACCTTCCAGTGACGACGCGGCGAGACAGTGGACAAAGAGAGTGACAAATAATTGCTATTCAAACTAATAACTAATACACTGCCGCCGCCACCGCGAATGATCGTTCTAGTTAAAAATAATTCCCCCCCCCCCCCCCCCACACTATATAACACAGAAAGTGCTAGTTATGCTAGTTAGTGCACGTACCCTATTTAAAAAATATGCAAATATTTCAAACATCAATTCATGTGTAGTACGTAGTTACATCCAAAATTTATTAATGGTACGTGGTACCAAATAAGTTTGATTTAATTCGCAGGGTATTATATGCTTATTGAAAAATGGCTACGCACGTACGTAATCACTACTACTATACCATTTGAAAATCGCATTTGTGATCATTGATCTATCTTCTACTACAGACAAATACCCCCCAAATGCTTCGAAAAGTTTGCAGTACCTAACAGTTTGAATTAAGTAACAGTATCATACAAAATACAGATATACGATACGACAGACGTTTAAAGACGCTAGCCCGAAAAACGGTGGGGGGGAGGGGGAGTCCATGTGTGGAATAATTTATTTTTAAAATTTAAAGAATTAAATTATTAATAATTTTGCACCTATTGTCTTATTATCCCATGCATGCAATGTATTTATATTTTGAGTACCTACCTAAAAGACTAAGATACTGCAAAGTTAAGTATTTTGAAATACAAGATACAAATCCTTTGCAACACAATATTTGAAATAAATACAAGATACAAATGTATTTAAATGCGTATTTTAAATAAATGTATTTTAGATACTGCCCATTTCGTTACCTTCTGCATTGAAAGAAGGAACAACACCACTAGACCACTATCTCTACTGTCCCCCCCCCCCCCCCCCCCCCTCCAATGCAAATTAAATGCTTGCGTTCCTGTAATCACTTGAGTTTAGACTTTTCCCCTAAGAACGAATACACCCACAAAAAAATCGTGTATGATTTTGGCACCGTGAGCAGAATGATTGTTGATTCACATCAGTAGAATCTCGTGTTCTCTATACCACCCAGGCACCTTTTATTGGTGATGTTTGTTTCACTTGGTGGTTTCTGGCATTGCATACGTGTTTCTCAAAGTTTAATTCCTCGGCCCAACCATTTCTTTGCCCGCTCACTTTCGAGGTTTGGGGTGTCTTTGTCCGCCTGGAATGCGACTCGGCTGGCTTCAACCGCCGGGGGCATTAGGCCTACTATACAAAGCGCTGAACACCATGCAACATTGTAAGCCGATGGAACAGCCACCTGCATCTCCGACCTTAGTACGCTAGCGCGGCGATGCGGTCGCGTAAGATAACTACATTCAAGTTCAAATCAAACCGCGAAGCACTTTTAACACGGGCGTTGTTTATCTGCCTACGCAAGTTAATTAGTTATCTGTGATTTAGAGGTGGGCAAAACAACATTGTTTTTTTTTTATATTGGAAATGTTTTAATTATTAATATAATTTCTGCCTGGTTTTCACTAAAGTATTACCTATAGGCCTATATATTTTCCATAAAATGTATGTCTGTGTCTAATAGTGAAGTTATTCCTTCCATTAGAAAATAATGTTGTGTTTGGAATGTTCTATTCTGTTCTTTTGTCCATGCATATGAATCATATTTTTAAGTTATGTTGTAGATACTATAATGAGTTTTATTGTAATTTTCAGTGATACAATGGGAAACAAAGGGGCTTTTATCACTTTAAGAGGCAACGATATGAAACCGAAGTTCACTACCTACGAAGCAGTGGTGAGTATATGAATGTGCGATCTACTGATTTCAGACTAAATAGTGTTCTTTTCATTGTAATAGTTCTTCTTAAATTGTAAAGTTTCAAAAATGTATCTTTCAAAAACAAAAAATCAAATTTTGAATTGTTAGTAAGCTACCCTATTCATGAACAATTTTGGAAATTAATTATTTGCTAATGCTATTCAAGATTTTGAATATTATTTGCACTAGACTAAAAAGAACAATGCAAAAAAACAAGAAAAATAATTAACATAAAATAATAGCTAAGAATTGATTAAATTTAAAATGTTAAGATAATTTTATTTTGTTGGTTTGTCCTAATTTAACATTAGTCAGTCAGTAGACAATTTTATAATTAACTTGATTACCTATCTTGTTTATGAATCACGATTATGCGTATGCTTACATGTTGTGGTTATGGCATATTTAAGACCACTAGGCCCTAGTAGTAATAGGACTTGTTCCTATTTAGTATTTACGCCATCACTTTTAGTTCCGGTATTATCTCACAAAATCGCAGCACGGGGGACGGTACATACATTGCAGTATGACAGGTGACAGATGGGTTATGGTGGCTACGTAGAGATAGATGTTCTGTCGTGTTGTCATTACTGTGTCGGACAATGGACATAACTGTACGAATGCAAGTTGTATATGTCCAATTTCATACCCGAGATGTCACCGGTTAAAATATTTTGTTGTAGACATTATCGTATTTGCTCGATTGGAAGCCGAAACCAATTGCAAGCCTTTCACAACTGGTACAAAAAAATAAAAAATAAAAACAAAGATTGCAAGCTAAGTTAATTGTTTATTTTTCCATGGACAAACAAGACTCCGGTTACAACTAGGCTCTTGAACTACAAACACATGCAGGCATACATAGGCCTACTGCTTAGTGCTTACATATCTCATATTACCCACTCCCATTATAGGCAAGTGTTTACATTCATAGGAATGGGTAGTAGAGCTGGGAGAAAACGGTTAATTTTGTAAACGTTTATTTTTCCGAATTTTTCGCGTTTAAACGTTTAAGCGTAACACCCCTCCAGTTCACAAAATGTCAACAAAAAAGTATTGTATTGTATTGTATTGTATTTTGTAAGTGAGTTATAGTGTTGCGAAAAAACATGGTTAACGACATAACACCGTTGATTCATTGTTGATTATATTCCCCACCGTTGTGTCCAACTGTCCACAGTCATTTTGACTCGTCGGCTCGTCGAAGAGCTGTGACATCGGAAAAATCGGTGAATTGGGTTTTGACACGGTTAAACGTGTATGAATGTTTGTACACGTATATTTTCTTGCGGTCGTTTACACGTTTAAACGTTAACACGACTCAGCCCTAATGGGTAGGAAATAGGAGGAACAAATGGTAGTGGCATCTGTTTGACAAATTATTATATACCTACTTTGAAAATACCAGCAGCTGTACAGTAGGTGCCAACACCTGACATTTGACTCGTTGATCTCAAAATGTTGCTGGGCGGCTAGGTTAGATCATGGATTTACAACTATCTGGATGTGCAACATGGTTGGAATTCGCGTCTGCGATTCTCATTTCCGGTTTTTGACATTCTCGGACATTTTCGCCCCTATCGTTAAGCAATTACACATCAACAGTCACAACAACAATGTGAACAATGCCAAAATCCGAAACTTAAGAGCTAAAATGGCTGCCCACCGCCTTCTTCCATGGCTATTTAATTGGTACATTGATTTGTTAGCTGATTCAAGTCCAGTAACGAAGTTACTACATTATAAGTCCATGGTTAGATGTTTCTTCCGCGTATCGAATTACATTTTTCTTAAAATCGGCGGTGTAAAATGTGCGAGATGCCATAATTGTGAACAAAACAAACTAAAAGCATCAAGTATCTAATGCTAAGTCATATGATGCCATTGAAAGGACGCTATCTCATCTCATCCTCACGGCTTGCCACCCGTGCTTTGCGGACAGTAACGCTATCTCGCAGCCAGCCGCCTGACTGAGTAGAGCGCGCTTTGCTTTACTGACAGTAACACTACCTCGCAGCCGCAACCGAGATGAGTACAACACGTCTTGCTGTTCGGCCAGTAAAGAAGATGCCGTTTTCACACGATTTAAGTAATACACCGATTCCAAGCCGGGGAGTCGTTTTTGGATAACAGAATGTTAATGAAAAGGTCGGCTTGCAATCAAGTAAATACGATATTTAAAATATGCTATCACCTCGATCAAACGTAAACATTCCTATGCCATCTTTCAATTTTCGTACAACCACCTATTAAGACTGCAATAGATTTTTTTTTTTTCCTGTGCAGAGTTGGCCTCTTCAACCATTCTTTTTTTTTTTTCCTTCTTGTGCCAAGATGGCTTTTTCAGCCATTCTTTTGTCTTACTATCCAATATAAAACTGCTTCCTTTTCTGGCCTGCTCATATCATTGGGCAGGGAGTCGATAAAAACCTTGAGGGCAGCACATCTAAAAAGATGTGCCCTGTCTTGTACATCGGAGCTGCACAATTTACACGTTGCCGGTTCTTTGCTGATGTTAAAGCGACTCAGGTGATGCTGCAGGACGTCATGGCCTGTTGCCAGCCGGAACTGGGCGGTGGCCGTCTTTCTGGACCAATTTTTATCAGGACCTCTGTTGATCTCTGCCCACCAGCTTTTGGCTCGTAAGGCCTCTTCATATGTGCTTTTGTACGCCTTTTTGATGGCTGTCTTGATCTTGATTTTAGCACCTCTGAAGGACGTAGCCGCAGCTTGTGGAGGAGCAGCTTTCGTAGCTTTTTTGGCCAAGAAATCAGCTTTTTCGTTGCCCAGGATCTGGCAGTGGCTAGGGATCCATTGAATTTCTAGTTCTTTATTCTGCTGACGGAGACTGGCAAGGGAGTTTTTGAAGAGCAGCGATTGGGGGTGGAGGTTCACTGCTTGAGAGACAAATTGGATTGCTGAAGCGCTGTCGCTAAGGATAACAAATTTTGTCTTGTTGAGTGGGAAGGCTGGCACCTCTGCAATTTTTTGAGCCGCTCTGGCGATGGCTGCAACCTCCGCATCGAAGTATGTTGTGCCGACGCCCATCGGAGTGGCTTCCTCGAAGAAAGTGCAGTAGATGCTATAGCCGGTTCTATGTGTGGCTGAGTCGTAGGAGCCATCCGTGAAAATGTGCACCCACTCTTTCAGAGGAAAATACTTTTTCAAGTGTACCTCAGTTAGCGCTTTCAGCTCTTTCTTGTCGAGACCTTCCTTTTTCTCAATGCCATCTATTTTTATTCCTGGTATAAGCTGATTGGATCTATCTGGAAGGGAGGCCGGCAGTGGGACGTCAAAAGGTTTCTTCTTTCTTGCTATCCAATATAAGGCTGCCTCCTTCTCTGTCCTGCTCATTGAGTCGGGCAGGGAGTCAATGTCCTTCTTGAGGGCGGCGCATCTAAATAGGTGCGCTCTGTCTTGATCTTCCAACTCACATAATATAACATAGCACATAATTGATTGTTGAACTAGTTTGGAACAAGTCATATACCGGTAGGCCCTACTGTACTGTAAAATTTACTAGTCATAATTTTCTTTCCAGCCACATCCAAATGTGAAACCCATGGCATATGCAAATTCTCTACTAAGTCTCATATGCTAGTGGCCTTCAATTTCCAAGCGTCGAAAAATGGAATACAACAAGACGCATCTACAGGATTAGTCAAAATGCTGCTGCACCCGGCAGTGAAGAGAGGAGAGAGTGCAATCGTAGCCTACAATAGGATACTAAATGCAACACATTTTTCAAATGGCAAGACATGATCTTATACGAAATAAATTAAGGCTTTAAAAACAGCTTTTTCAAACACGGTTTTCCTATGTTGTACAGTTCCGGCGGTTTTTTAGAGATCTACTCAAATTGTAGACAAACTATATTTTATGCATAGAATTGATTTTTGTAATGTGTAAAGTGCTGGTGTAAATGTGTAAGCCAGCTACAGTACTGTACTTGTTATTGTTGGTAGAAGAGTTCTGTTATACATAATAATATACATATAGAATGTCTACTCCCGCCAACTACATAACGAGTTACAAAATTTTTGAAAGACACTGCATTTTATTGCCGAAATGTTTGTTTAATTATTTTTACTTTTTACACAAAACAAACATGATACTGTTGAATTAAATAAAAGTGATGTTTGTTTTAGTTCCTAGAAATTGAAGTCTTGTGAATTTTATGATACTTTGCAAAATATGAGATATTCCGTCATTTTGAAGAGGTTTGTTCCATTTCTTCTTTTCTAAATTTCTAACCTTTCTCCTTAAACAGTGGTAGTTAGGTCCAGTCAAGCCAATGTCAAGATACCCGGTACCCATGCGACTGCCTACCTACACAGAAAGAAGTTTGTGGATATTTCCTTATTTTAGAATTAGATAAAATGTGTGTTAACTCACTGTTAAGTGTACATTTTGTTTCATCTATATTCTTAAATGCATAAGGTGCATTTGATGAATGAATTAAATTTTATTTTATTAGAGTCATTTCAGGTGAAAAGGGTAAAAGGGTGGCACACTAAATAAACAAGTTAAAAATGTAGGTATGCATTGTAAGAAGAAGTCTCTACTCTCTACCCATTCTACACTACATTTCGTTTCATTGTACTTGAAACAATGCACGTGTTCATGGTGAGTTGAGAATGTAACTTCAAGATTACCGTATAGTTGCCAATAAGTCAAAAACAAATGAGACAATATTTCTAAATGAAATTTGATTTAATTTTGTTTTATTTGATGCAGTGTAGGCCGAGATTTGTTTTAAAAAGTAAACTAATATAGGTACCAATAAAAGTTAGTGAACACAAGCAATGACTTTTGGCTGAAATTGTTGTGGAATTATTTTCATTTCCTTTCAGTCCTAGAGTTTGACCCTGCAAAGTGATTGTAGGAGTAGTAGTTAGTCCTGCATCAAACTGTCGAAAATCATAATTCTGTGCAATTTCGAGGAAAGAGTATATCACCATATACCAATGTGTTTGTGAGGTCTCACAATATTAAGCGCACTTTAGTGCCAGAGTGATATCCGCGACTGGGGGCGGAACCCTCCAATAACGACTACGCATTGCATTGAATATCGCTCATTTACGGCCAAACGGTTGGTCTGACAACGAAAACGATTATGTCAAATGGTACATGTGTTGAATTGTTAAATATTTTTGTGTAAGTACACCGATTGTAATAAAAACACTGTAGGATCTACACATTTAAATTTTTCCGGATGTTGTTCAACATCACGTCACGCAATATTTCGACAGCTGCTCTGCTGTCATCATCAGACACGACTGAGGGGTAGATCAACAGTCTCGAAGTGGTAACAGCGCAGTCTCGTGGTGACGTGCAAACCAGCTGGCTCACAAGGCTGGCACACACGGTCTACTTTGTATTCATTATCCGTTCAACATCTTTAGCAATTATTGGGTACCAAATTCCCTTTATTTCCACGCTGGGGCTACTAATGATCTTCGCACTACTGCACGCCATAAAGCGGCTGTTACACGGAGAAGTTAAAAAAGTGAAAAGAAAAAAGTAAAGAGAAAAGTTCTTTTTCTAGCCGTCACACGGGATTACACAAGTTGAAAGAGAAGAGCGCGCGTGTGGCGTAACCTATCTGTATTTCTACAAAACTACAATGCGCTCTTGCGGCAAATGGTGGCAACTAGAAGACTGTAGTCGGTTTCTACGAAACTGGATCGTCGATGCATGTAAACAAATCACTGTTTCTTCTTCTTCGTCGCCGTCTTCTTACAATGGCGATAGTTACATTAATATTTACAGCAATTGCAGCCTATTCCTCCGACGAATCCATCGGCATATGCAGTTTTAACTAGAAGGCTACAAGCTGTCAAAGTGACAAGGTTCGTAGGTTAGAATAGCAATGTCTGGACGTCACAACTCTCCCGAGTCGTACTCAATGGCCGTGTCAATCGACCAATCAGCTTAAACTCTTCAAGGTCGTTTTTCTTTTCACTCTTTACTTGTCGAGCAGTGTTCAACTTTTTGGAGAACTTTAACTTTTCTCTTTTTTCAATTCCTAGTGTGACAGCATCGCGAAAAGTCCCATAAGCTACAAGCTATCTCTACAAGTAAAAGAGTAACTTTTCTCTTTACTTTTTTCTTTCCTCTTTTTTAACTTCTCCGTGTAACAGCCGCTTAATGGCCGCCTCTTTTACCCTGCGTTTTCTCATATCCCTCTCCCTCGACAAGGTGACAAGGTGCGAGCGGAAGTCCAAACTGGGTGGTGACACCGGGAATAAACGTGATCTGCAAGTTGTGAGCTGGTAACTATTTTGTTCCGAACATTGTTCTGGTGTTCTACCTATCTGGTGTACCCTATCTGGTGTCACCTATTGTATTATTCATGCACGGTACATAATGCTAAAGTTATCAGCAATTCAATCAATATAAATTAAATTATAAAGGGATAGTCGAGTGAAAAACTAAAAAACAGAATGTCCACCCTCAAATATGGAAAACATGACTAAAAGATACCGTACTTTAAAAGCAGGCGGTTAAAAAAATAAAGAAATGGTGATTTTTTGGCTTGTTGCTACCAAGTAGCACCGAGCAACTCTTCTCATGGTAATTCCCATGCACAAAAAATGTTGCCTCGAGATAGTAAAACCACCGCTAAAATAGGGCACTTATCAAAAATCAATCAGGAGGTTTAAGGTTTAATGTGTATGGTTTTTCTACCGATAACATGCTTCTTAGTACAAACGTGTATTTCTACAAAATGCCCTGCAATTAATTTTTTGTGACTTGATGTGTAGAAAAACTGCCTACAGATAGTGTTGTCGTCGCCTAAGCGCAGTCAAGGAAAAGCTGTCCAAGCTGTCTGCCTTAGTCTGCCTAATGCCAGGTTACGCAACTGTAAGCTTCACTTCAAAGTTGTTGATATAATATTATTATGAACACATTTTGTTTCATTAGTTCGTCTTTCTATGTAATTATTTTTTGTTTCATGTGTTTTGCAATCAATAACATATGTCTTACATAAACATTATACATATTTACACTTCGTTATTAATTTTTACACTAATATCACTGTTTTTAATTTTACATTACGTTTTTAAAGGGCCTTCTATAAAATGCAATAAACAATCGACAAACAATCTAATTCTAATTGAATCTATAACTTAGCTGTAGATTTCACCGTTATAGAATACAAATTCGCCTTAAAACTCGTTTCAGACCTCTAAAATTAA
This sequence comes from Isoperla grammatica, assembly GCA_945910005.1. Classification (NCBI taxonomy): domain Eukaryota; kingdom Metazoa; phylum Arthropoda; class Insecta; order Plecoptera; family Perlodidae; genus Isoperla; species Isoperla grammatica. Next base: position 92,033,478 of record OX246738.1, read on the forward strand.
GTCTTCGGAAAAAATGGTGCCGTAAATGGCCCCAGATCCCAGCTCTTCCACGCCGCCTCATTTTGGGGGAATATTCTCCCGGATTACCATAAGATAAAGGTGGCAACCCTAAACTCGATAGTGTCACATTTGGAGAGCATCTGATGAGATGTCCAAGTCTTAAAGATAAAGTGGATGCCCTTCCACCTGGCATGAGCTATGAGGAAAAGGAAGCCTGTCTCTACTGGAAAACCAGAAAATGCATGATGGCCCAGTAAGCCAAAAATGTGGGCATAGGAAAAGAAGAAGACATTTGGGAAGAGATGAGTAATTATTCTCGTGCTTTGTTTGGAAAGGGCGTTTAACACTTGATGTGCGAGCAGCTACACTTTCACTGCAAATATAGTTAAAAACCACGATCTCCTCTTTCAATACAACCATATTCTATTTTCCACTCTTCTTGAAAATTCTTTGACTCCTTTGGCAGTTGGCACAGACATCCTTGCCGTCCTTCCACTGCCCATTATGACAAATAACTATTCCTCTAATCCAGATGCATTTGTCACGAAATAGCTTTGGGGGTAGGCTAGGCATGGAACTAGAAATAGAACTTAACCCATTTAAGGGCTTTGAAAAACGTTTACGGCTGGGTCCAGTTCGTTCAAATTAAAAATTGAGATATGTAAAAAGTAAAAACTAAAAAGAAGTATTCTCGCAATTTTTATATGTTACATCTAGGCAGAGACGTGTGCCACAGATTGGTATGTGTGCCTAGGATTGCCGGCCCCTGATCTATATATTCCACATACTTTTGGTACACAATACACATACCATATTGACATTTGCACATTCTAGAAGTCAATAGAATATACAGTAATGGGTGGAAATTTAGAAACTCCAGTGCGCGGCCAGCTGTGCTTCCCAGTTCCTTTTATTTTTTTAGGTTATGGATCTACTGCATTCTTGTTGTATACTTTGCTAGGAGTATATTGAATAATAATGAAGGAAAATTTAAACCCATTTAACATTTTACCACCATGGTCGGTAAATTTACCGACTGCATCACTAAGATAAAGAAAGAAAATGCCCATGAGCCATGCATGAGTATAGGTTTGAATTGAATTAGGATCAAACAAGTAAAATCTACAAAATACACAATTAAATAAACAATTTGCTTATGATAGGCATATGAAAAGAAGCATAAGATGAAATTAATGTTCAGGTACGAGTATTTTTATTATTTCATTTTCACATTTTACTATTTTTTGTACATTTTAATGTATAGGTCTTTTTTCTTTTGTTGAATAGTTTGAGCTATCAGCTTGTTATGATATAGTGGTGTGTGATGGTAATGTGGAACTACTAGCCTATTGGTCGATGAACCTGCAAAAGTGCCATTTCCACTTCCTTTCCGGTTCGTTTCTTCATTCTCTTAATGCAGCAAAATTGCCTTGATTATAATGCGACTGGTACAAACTTTTAATATACTAAGCATCTAATCATTACCATCAATACCTTACCATTTTCAAAAGATAAACATTTTCATTTTAATGCACCAAATGATGTTAGCAAAGCTGTTGGAAGTAGTATGGTTGCCTGGTGTGGTGGGATATGGCCTACTTGCAGGATGTTGGTCGATCATTCTTTATCAATGCCCGTTCAAGTCAGCTTTTAAGAAATCATGTTCTTTACTGCTGTGGTCAACATTTCTATCACTGTTTCATGTATTGTGTCTCTGTTTGCTTTGTCCACCTGAAAAAGGTTTATAGGTTATTCATACAAATGAAAATAAGTATTACTTTTACGTCTTGTTGTATACGACGTACTGGATATATGTGGGGGGGGGGGGGGTGATAGGGAGGAAAGAGACAAGTAGAACTTAACCGAAAGGGAAAGGGGAGGAAGTGGACTGCCTTTCATCTGGCTTCTCCAGCTCGACCTATCTGGGGTGGCTTTACCAGAAGCACATGCTTCCGCCGGCATAGCGCTCAGGATCACCATCTAGCACGCAAACCACGGAAAAATGAAAATGAGACTCACTGTAAGATACGATTACTTGATAAAGGTGTACACAGCTACTATTTTGCACAGAATTCCACTAGATGCTAGATTCATAAGCATTGGGAAGCATACGTATAACTATAACTATAACTATAACTAGTATATATAGGTTGGAAATGCACTATGTTGGTGCACTCAAATTTCGGGTCTTTTGTATTACAAGTGTCAATTATTTTTACGTACCACAATTAGTTTCGTATTTTGATGTTCCTTTAATTTTGTGACAAATGGAATACTCTTTGATTTGTCAAGGGGCACCGTGGCTAAAATAACCAGCTGTGGAGTTTTGAAAGCGGTGTCTACGGCTCGTTCAAAGTTCTTGCTGAAGAGCTCCATCTTGCCTACCTCGTCTAAAATCAAGATGTTCGGTCCCTAGAATACAAAGCAACATAGAAACAAAGCAGATTACAAAACAGTATGTAAAGCAGGCATGGACAACCTTGGCCCATGAGTTTTCATATTATGATAAAAAAGTTTATATTTTATTTTATGTATCAGACACCATTATAGGCACCGAGATTGGCCACTGATGGCGCTAGTGAAAACGAATGAAGGGCTCAAAGTGGCAATGTCGCGCAACAACCTGCTGAAGCAGCGTCGTTCTTCCTACGTCGATAATGGCAAATTGTGAAAATTGTTTACCGTAATTAAATACGTCTTTTAAAATGTTTGGGCAGATTATGAATGCCATCAGTAAATCTTAAAAAGGCAAGCCACCATTTTAATCAGGACACGTTTTAGACGTACAAACAACAAATAACACACAACAAACAAAAACAAAACAATACAATAAAAACCAAAATAAAAACACAAAACAACAAAACAAAATAAATACAAATCAACAATAAAAAACAAAACAAACACTAAAAAAACAAGATATATCACAATAATATCCAGCACTATTTTCAACTGCGGAATGAAATCTTCAGCAGTTGGTTGCTAGATTTGGCCACATATAGCACTGTATGTACTAACACACGGTGCCTATAAAAAGCTTGCAGTTTGTGTCTGCAGTTGTGCATTGTGTCCAGTTGCTGCTTGTCTTACGCTGTGCATGGTGTGTTCCAAAATATGTAGCATCTTGGTAATAATGGACAGTTTTAAAAGCGAAAAGTTGACAGTTTAGTGACGTGTGTTTCAAGATCAGTGGGAACATAATTACTATTTTTTTAACATTGGTGAACGGAAAACCAATTTGTTTGATCTGTGGAGAATGTGTCTGTTCTAAAAGAAGTCAAGAGAGACATTATGACAATTACCATTAAAATCGACTTCAATCTTCAAGTGGAAGGTGTGGGCAAAAAGGAAGAAAAAAGCCAACTCGAGCTGAAAGTGCTTACTGAGGCGCACCTGAAGAAGCACTACCCTACATCCGAATGGATAATACATGTCTTCACGGATGGCTCCCGAAACAGCTCGGGAAGGAATACTGGCTTTGGCTTCCACTGCATCTTCTTTGAAGAGGCGAACCCGATGGCACCAGGCTCGAGCAGTTTCGACGCCAAAATAAAATCCATTTCAAGAGCAGCAGAAAAAATCACGGAAACGCCAACATTTCCACTCAGAAAAACAAAATTTGTTATTATCTCAGACAGCAAGGCTGCCGTCAAGAAGATCTGTCACATGAAAAAATGTGAAGAAGCCTACCTGTAATTTAAAAAAAGTTGAATCAAAAACGTGATGCATGGAAATGTGCTAAAAATCCAATGGGTGCCCAGCCACTATAACATCCTGGGCCAAGAGAAGGCCGACACACTAGCCAAATTGGGCACCCGACACGGCGAGTATCTCCTTCAACTCTGCCAAAAACCTTGCTAAGGAGGGCCTCAAGACATCCTATGAAAGACTTCAAGAGTCCAAGACGAACCACAAACCGTGGCGACACGAGGTCCTCAAAGGGCCGAACAAATCATGGACAAGAAAGGTGGCAACAGTGCAGTTCCAGCTGGCCACAGGACACGATGTCCTGCAGCACCTCAAGACATCATATGAAAGACTTCAAGAGTCCAAGACGAACCACAAACCGTGGCGACACGAGGTCCTCAAAGGGCCAAACAAATCATGGACAAGAAAGGTGGCAACAGCGCAGTTCCAGCTGGCCACAGGACACGATGTCCTGCAGCACCACTTGAGTCAATTTCAAATCACAAAGGAACCAGCAACTTGCAAATTATGTACATCGGATTTTCAGGACAGAGCGCATCTCCTCAGCTGCGCCACACTTAAATCTGACATTGACACCCTGCCAAATAACCTGAGCGGGCCAGAGAAGGAAGCACATATTTACTGGATAGCTAGGAAGAAAAATGATTAAAAAATCAAACTTTCAGCATAGGAAAAAAAAGGCAAAGTATGTACAAACATAGTAGAATTACTAAAGAAACAATTACTTGAATAACAATCTGCTTAACTCAAATGAAACACGGAGTCAGAGAACATCATGCATGCGAGTTTTACTGTGGGCGAGAAAATCGAGATCACATACTGACGGCGAAAGAGTAAAAGACTGCCTCGAATTGACATAGGCCTATTTTGTCCCGAAAAAACTTGTTGAATAAATAAATAAATTCACATTTAGAGTCTACCCACTCAGTAACTAAACTGATTTGCAGTGGGGAACTTTAATTTAAAGTGACTAAACCAACCCTGTAGGCTTCGAACACCATCGACGAGTGAGCGATAACCAACCAAAGATCGATATTTCAAATACGAAACATATCAATCAGTGATTGGACAGTGTGAACACCTGCAGACAAATGCCAGAATCAACAAGGCCGATTCAGAACAACTTTGAATTTATTGAGTGACTTCGTTGCTAGGACGGCTCCAAAGTCACCATATACTTATTCCTAAGCCAAGAAGTAATGGAATTGAATCCACATTAGCAGTTAAAAAACTTCTGCATGAAGCGGGATTTGAACCCAGGACCTTCTGCATGGGAAGCAGAGATGCTAACCAGTGGACCAACGAGCCACCTAAAAAATTAAGTCTTTCGTGCAGGAGAGTAACGAGGCGCATTGATGATTTGGCAGGCGATATCGTAAATACTATACATAGGCTACACACACTAGAGTTGGTAATATGAGATTAACTGTTTACAGGAAAGTAGAAAGTTAGTGGGCCTACCTGAGCTGGTGTTTGGAGTATTGGCATCACAATCCTTTCAAATGGTTTTGGCTGGAAAGTATATTTTCCAACGCTCGGTAACCTCCTGATTTCACTTGAAGAATCTCTGAACACGTAAAAGTAACACACAGTATAAGAATTAGTGTTGGCAATTTTCAGAAAATTTTCAAAAAAAAAAAAAAAAAAACATTTAGTGTTATCATATAACTTGATGTTTGTACTCTAAAAATGGGTTTTATATTATACCAAAACTTACTGGTAATGTGTCTGTATTGAAAAGCCACTCACGACACTTGTTGATTATCGTTACTAAAATAGCCTACTTATTGTAATTAGGCCCACTATTTCAATGCTGTATTAACTATTTATTTGTTGAGTAGCTTGTTTTCACCATTGGCAACCTCCCTTCAGTATCTTCTTTGAAATCAACCAAATTGCTCACAACAAATTGCTTTTTATTGATTGTAATACTGGCTCTTAATATAGAAGGTATTTGAAGAAATTTTCTGACAGGCAACAAGATGCATTTTTGCATTGAATGGACATTTAAATGGGTATTCAGTATCACAATTCCACATGCTTTTCTTTGGTATCTAATCAGTGGCGTAGCTATCGGGTGGCAGAGGGTGCAGTTGCACTCGGGCCCGGGCCCCGGAGGGGCCCGGGCCCTCTCTCCAACTCCATGTTTGTCCCATTAATCGATGTATGGTTTTACCCTGATGACCATTTTCTATTGTTGCAAAATTATTGGGACTACCAATTTACAATTATTTCGCTCTCATTGGGCAAGAAAAATTTGGCATTAGACTTGACAGTTCAACATGCAAGAACTGACGTGCGAAAAGAGTTTTAACTAAGGAAAAATGTGAGGTTTGTATCCATAGGGGGACAAAAGACAGTAATCCCCCTATTCAATTCCACAGAAACGACTCAAAGATTAATCTTTGCTTGACTGCACTTACAAACGAATTTGGCTATTTTTTTACTAAAAATAGTTATCCAATCAGCTTTTCTTGGAATTGAATAAATAAGTGACAAAAAGACGGATTTGCCATGGTCAAGAAAAGTTATTTGGACTGATGGCTTCTCTTATAGGAGAGGGTTGGTCATCAATTCAGTATTCGTTGATCCCTCATTGGTTGCCCATTGGGTGTGGGCGCGTGTGTAGTGAACTCTTAGTGTCCCCGTCCCTCTTAGTGCTTTTACTGCGGTTAATTCTACATATTTTAAAAACTAATATTTGTTGGGTTAGGTCTATTACTATTGTGTATGATTGTGTCGTGTGGTTTGAGTTATTGAAATACGTTTCAAACATGAATGTGTATAAACATGAAAGTGGCGCCATGAAAAGGGAGTTAAAAGAAAAAAAGGGATAAACGAATCAAACAGCTACCAAAACTTGACACATTCTTTCAAGTACCAAGGTCTACTTGATCTTCGCCTAGCGGAGGCTCGTCGAACTCTGCTAGGCGGAGATCATATAGACCTTGTCAAGTATGTACTAGTCGTCCACCAGGCAGTGCAACCGTACCAAACCGTAAGTAAAGTTACAACCGATCCTGAAGATAATCAAGAGCAACAGCAACTTTTAGTTGAAGAGTTACATAATGATGATTTACCGGTACAGAAACCTACTGATATCCCTGAGCAGACCAATACTAGCTACTCTACCGACAAGGCCAACTTTAATAAATTAATGTCTCAAGATAAACGATACATTATCTCTTTAGGACCGTGCAAACCATGCGGCCCATTCCCACGAGATAAAATGAGCGGTTAAGCAGTACCGGTAGTTATCTTGTGTAGGCCTATGTGTTTGTGCGTATAAACCTAAAATGGGGGGGGGGCCGACGTGTCCAGTTTGCACCCGGGCCCGTAAAGGCGTAGCTACGCCACTGTATCTAATACTATCAGATGATGTAAGATGACCAACCTAAATCATATTGGCCATAAAAATTATTTGAAATTTTTTGGAAAAAGCCTCTTGAAAATTTTCTGCCAAATTTTCATTTTGCTGAAAATTTTCAATTTGCCAACACTAATAAGAATGTATCAGTTTTAAAGATATCTGTAAAATTAAAAAATCCATTTATTCTCTACCCAATTAGGTACTAGAAACGATTTTGGTAAATAGTGCCTAATTGCCAATTTTCAGTAGGGGACATTATACCATTGGCATTTATTATGAGCTTCATTTCTGTGACATCTTCAAAGTCACAATTAAGTTATTCACATGTATTCCAAACACCAGTACCATACAGACAGAAGAACTTAGGCCTAAAAAGCCGTTTTGAGGACTGGACGACGAAACAAGCGTCGTGACTACCGGTACGTTTTATTTCAGTAGGCCCAACATGGATTAAGGCATTTAGTAACATGGCTTGGGACCAACAAACCAATCGCTTTTTTCCTGTCTTGAGTCTAGATAGGCCTACCTATAGGCTAAACCAAACCTAGAATGTTTATTGCAGGTAGCGTTATTTTATTTACGTCCACAGGATATACATATGATAGCATACATGTGTATGACGCTATTTAAATAAATAAATAAATAACTAGGCCTACAGTAAAAATTACAAAAACAAAACCACATAATTTCCTAGGGAGCCCACATAGCCGCAAATCGTGCTTGTTCGCCTGAAAATAACCCTTGATCTGTAGAACCTAGTCACGTGACAGATACGAAATCTAGTGATCTGGATCAGGTTTGTGTAAACAGTGAATGCAATATGTTCATAATTGTTGTCATGTTGGTAAATGGTGGGGTACATACGTAAGCCTGGCAAGCGTTCCACGTGTTCCGTTCAATGTGACGACATCAAAACCGACCCGCGCAACACCCAGCCTGATCTCTTCTGTATAAAATCCATCTAGAGTTATACCTTTTTCGTGTTTACGTAACATTTCATGAATCTTTTTGACAAGTGTGGTTTTACCAATTCCTATAAGAAGAAATAGAAGTTACAAACTGCATTAAATGCTAGATTAGGCCATGAAAGGTGACAACAGTAGCCTATATTATTACCACTGTTTCAACAGTTTTTACACAAAGAGTGGTGAACATGTATCAAACATTTTCAAAACCAGAGAAGAACTAGGCCTAACCTTACAATTCAAAACATGTATGTACATGCTACAGAACAATAAAAAGGAAGCATAGGCTAGCCCCTTGCATAGAGTTCTAAGTTAAATATAGATGCACATAGAAAGTAATGATGAATACAAAGCTAATGACATAGGTCCTAGGCCTAGGCCTACCATCTGAACAGTTTTTAAATGAAGGTGTGGTTTGATCTCCAACAAATAACAACACACCAAAGGTATTGACACCTCCATCCCTAGGCCTAGCCTATATTATCTATCTGCATCGCAAAAAGACGCATAGGCCTACGTATATCCTACAATCTGTTTGTATGTACGTACGTGTTTTACTTAATAAGAGCAAGAAGTGTGCTCCTTTTTGCTCTTACAGTTACACACAGGCAGTTACACACAGGCAGGTGTTACACACAGGTGGGGTAAGTGTACCCCACTTACCCAAGTGCAAGTGGGTAAGGTTCACAAGAAGGAGGCAGGGGAGGAGGGTGGGACCGACGTATGAGATCCAGGGGCAAATTTTGGAGAGAGTGGAGGTGATTAGGTACCTAGGAGTGTGGCTGGCAGATACACAGGAATGGGGAGAACAGATTAGCAGGATGGTTGGGAAGGGCATAAGGAATCTAAACTTTGTGATGAGGGTGCTGAGGGGAGCAAGCGGGGAAATAAGGGAACATGCGTACAGAGCTCTGGTGAGGCCAGGTCTGGAATATGCAGGGGCGGTGTGGGACCCGCATGACATCAAGGGGAGGGATGCTCTGGAAGGGGTTCAAAAGAGAGCGGCTTGAAGGGTACTTAGAAGGGCAAATAGATGGGTGGAAATAGACATGGGGGATGGTAGGAAGAGGAGAGAGTATGAGAGCGTAACGAAATTGGTCAGGGAACTAGGATGGGAGACGCTTGAGGACAGAAGACGGAGGGATAGGCTGGGGAAAATGTACAGGGTGGTAAGTAGCAAGGGGGTGGGGGGAATTAAGTAGGGCGGTTGAAGGAGCCAGTTACATGGGCAGGGGGGATCACCAGTGGAAAATAGAAAGAAGGACATGGAGGACAGATATAGGTAAGTTCTCCTTCCTGGGAAGGGCGACCGTTGAGTGGAATAAGCTGGACGGGGGAAGTTGTGGGGCTTGGAAAGGTGGAGGCTTTTGCCAACAGGCTGAGGCCTAAACCCGAACCCAGGTGGAAGGAAAAGGAGAAAGGTGGTGGCCATTGAGAAGGAAGAGGGATGGGTGCAAGAGGAGAAATGGAAGGGATGAGATCGAGGGAAACTGAGAAGAATGGGAAGAAACAGCAAGAGGATGTTGGAGGAAGGAGGGAATATGCTAAGGATGGGACAGGAGGAAGGAAGTAGAGAGACCCTCACCACCGGCGCCCAGCCAACTGTAGGGAGGAAACAACAACAACAACATTATACACTTGTCTGAACAACAATAACTGCACGAGTCATCAACTGAACATGCACGTAAAATTACCAATTATAACGTTAAGAAAAATACCGATCAAATAGGCCTAGCCGAGGCCTAGGCCTAGTCGACTAGGGTAGCCTAGGCCTAGAGCTAGCCAAATGTATCTAGGCTGGGGCAATGTTGCTGAGGCCCAAGCTCTAGGCCTAGGCCTACATCTGGGCCTAGGCGTACATACCTGGTGGCCCAGTGAGCAATACATGTTGAATTTTCAAGTGGTCCGTAGCTGTAGAAGCCATTGTGTTCAATTACTCTAGAATTTTGTCATCAAACAGTCCTAAATGAATGAGCTTTTTGTACATCGACCTATAACCTAAATTATGGCGCAGCGCGTGTCATTTGGCGACCACATGATCACCATGGTAACGGCGCACAGCCTTGTTGAGTTTTTACTTTGGGCTGAAACACAGCCCACTTGATCACCTGGCGGAGATCTTTGGAGTTTGGACAATGCTTACTTCATACTACTACATGCTAATGCAGCAGACATGTGTAGAATAGGTACCGGTTTCAGTTTGATTATTTTCCCCCGTGATTTTCACAATTCTGGCGCCATCTTAAAAAGCTTGCTTTTCGATGTTTTCGATCATACAAACAATGTAAATTAAATTAAATTCTATTTATATTGTGTAATTGTGCGTGCTTAAAATGTGGTAAGTTGCGCTCTTATTTAACCACTTCAATAATAAAAAGTCCTGCTTGATAGTTTAAAAAAAATGTGTACAAAATTATGATAGTAGGAAATATAGGCCTAGGCCTAGGCCTATGCCAACCATCTGTCTGTAGGCACACAAATCAGAAGTCACCAGCAATCGGAAAACGTGATACCAATGGCTATTTGTTGGTAAATTGGTGAAGCCCACCATCTCGGCCATTATCAGAACTTACTATAGGCTAGATGAAAATACTATTTACAGAGTAAGCCCAGAGGCTAGGCCTAAGCCCTAGGCCCTACCTAGCACCAGAGACCAAATTCCATTTATTGTTAATCATACATCCCTGTTTGGGCCGGGGTATAACTGGTCCTAGATAGCTCTGCCTGTCGTAAGAGACGACTAAAAGACCGAGGTCGTATGACCTAACTGTCCTGGCGAGTCGGCCTATGTCGCAAAAAACAAATAATGTTCATTCATACATCCATATAGAGAGAACTGTCGTCTTTAAAACCTGAAGCTTCATTAATCTTGAGAGCTATGGCGGTGGGAAGCTTATGCTTCTGATAGTGATAGAGCCAGGTCGAGGCAAGGTCAACTTGATCTCCGCCTAGCGGAGGCTCGTCGACGAGCCTCCGCTAGGCGGAGATCAAGTTGACTTTGGGTCGAGGTATATAGAAGTTAGACAAAATGCAGTTCACGTCTTCACCCCTTCTCCCCCCCCACCCCCCTCCTCTTCCTCTTCCCTTATCCTCCCCGTTATGTCTTGCTTGTCCTCAGTGGCGTAACTAAGGGGGGGTTTTAGGGGGTTTAAACCCCCCCCCCCCGAAAATGAATCGAGAATGATTTTACTTAATATACTACAGTTACATAATACTATTGTAAGATTCTTAAACCACTTCAGTGTATTACAATCGCAACAAACAACATTTTCATTATATTAATCATACCACTTCACTAAGATAAGATATATAATTTCTTTCAATAATTAAGTTATATTATTTATGTGTTCATCTACAACTAATATACCTTTCGCTCGAACCAGTAAAAGTGAGGGTACCTATAAATAAAAATGCATTAATCTAATATTACAATATCACGGTCTGTGAATTAAAATTCCACAATGTTTCACTTTATGTTGAACAACCATAAAACATTAAAAACACAATTTCTATGCAATTCTTATTTAAAACTATTAATACCTACTGTAACACTAAAACTTCAATATAATACAAACAAACGAGTAGTGGTTCGACTCCGTTCGAGTAATATTCTTTGAGTCTAAAAGGCACGAAATAATTATAGAAGTGAAAAAAATTTCGCCTACGGCGAAATGGCCTCCGGCGGCTGGGGCTTCGCCCCAGACCCTCTTCAGTCCCCTCAACTCACTTTTCCCTAATTAACCCCCCCCGAAATAATTCCTAGTTACGCCACTGCTTGTCCCATCCCTCCAATA